>OZ026526.1:46560617-46807866 GCA_964019695.1 Loripinus fragilis
TAGGTAGTACGTCTAGATTTAAATAACAAATTTGCGCTTAGCTTTATCAACTTTGAAAATTAAGGCCAGAATCGCTTTGCTATTTGAAAACATTTTAGAACGCCCCTTCAACCACAAGCTAACAAATGTAACTGGGTTTCGCTTCCTAAAGAAATATGGAACGGCCATTTGTTCATACAACCTCCTCACATTGAACGTCAAAGCTTAACACATAATGTCTCATATACGAAGTTGCAAATCTATCTCTGTCACAGACATCCCACAAAATGTATATAAAATGAAATAATTTGACACATCTCAGTTGTCCTAGTTAATACTATAAGAGAATGACAAGTTCAATATTCCGTTTTAAGCATATTTAAAAATATAAAGCATTAATACTCTCTGCGGAAACAACCTGTACGCAGTTCACTGATTCTGAAAACCCAGTTGTTCTACATTCTAAGTGACAATGTTTTACTCAAAAACCCAAAATCCACTAATTATGGAAAAAATATTAATAACTTTCTAGGCATAAAAAGGAATCTCAAGATATAAAAGTATGATGAGGGGGATCAACCAGCCACCTCTCACTCTGACAATATAAAACGGATTCATCCACTATGCAACGCATAACTCCTTGCTGTTTTCTATAATGACGCAATAACGTCTAATCATAAGCCAACTTGCTGCCAAGCAACGTTTCCTATAACATGCATCAATGAAATAACTTTGCCAACATATTGAAAAGGTTTCCTTGCAAAGACAGTAAAAACATGAAAACCATTTTTCTAAAGTGCATCTAAAAACCCTTATTCTCCTACCCAAAATATAAAAAGAAAAATTGATTGATATTCCAAAATAGCCATAACCACTGTAGCGTTGACTTGCTAGGTCCCCGTACTAATTTCATAAAATATAACAAACCCCAGTCTTCAAAACTATTTCTGACAGAAAACTGCGTTTCATTAACTGTCTACAACTTATTTAAAATTTATCACCAGCACAAGGTTTTCTCCAAAATACATCTGTTTTCAGCAATCATGCCCTTTACATGTATACTAGAATTTAAAACGGCATTATCTAGGATTAATCCTTTTGGAAAAAGGAATTGTTCTGACAAAAGAAACCACAAACAATTATCTAAAGCGCCATCTAGAGCCTTAAGTCGGAGGTACTGGCTTCGTTCTTTAGCGATGAAAAAAGTCAACTTTCAGCTTACATATTACCACTAATTAAGAATTTCTCAAGTTAACCAAATTTAGGTTTTTCAGAAAAGGTTGTTTTTTTCAACATAATTCCATTCCATTGTTAAGTCATCTGGGTATAATAGGCTTTATGTAAACTCATGCTGAAGAGTTCCGCTGAGATACTCGTTGAAAATAATACCAGACGCTTATTAAAAAGCGTTTAAAAACTTGAACTTTTAATCAATAATATGTCCGTAAATATGTCCGATTATTTCAAACACTTTCTGTATCAAAAGATAAATCATATTTCTAATCGATATTGAAATTTTCAGTGCTAAATTTTGAGTAGTTGCAAGTTATAAATTCACCAAAATACGTAGGGATAACGGGGAATCACCTGTGTATTTTCACCAAGTGCTTAAAGCGCCTCGATGATCCAGAGCGGGATATGACGTATCACTGTTTAAAGAGAATAGTTTGAGATCATGACAGTAAAAGGATTTGTTTTGTACCTTGTATTAGAAACAATATGGCGGCTGGACGTCATCTCGTCCCAATGAATACTTAAATTTTTGCACCCAGATGGATTCGAACTCGCCACCTTCCAATACTACCATTCTCAGTGACACAGATGACCAATACTACCATTCTCAGTGACACAAATTACCTGTGCGTAGACCGCTCAGCTATCACGCTCTAACATGCGAATAGCACAAGTCCAATGACATTGCCTTTAACGTATAAATATTATAAAAATACTTATCATTTATTCTCTGCAACTGCTGCCTTCAATTTACTTTCTCTGCTGGCTTTCTGCTCAATAACTTCGTCGACGTTACTCAGAATCGCACAAAAACCCAACATAAGTTCTCATTTGGTCTGTCTAGCCTCGAATGACCATACAAAATTATAAACGATAATTTATACCCTTGCTGAACAATCATTGCACCTAAATCACGAGATTCTTGACTCGTGATTAGTTTAACTAAGGAAATTCCATGAATTTCTCGTGACGAACAAGTGAGTTCTTATATACCGTATTTGTTCTAATACAAAGTATTACAGAAAACAAGTATACTCTCTATAAATGCCAACTTTCTTCAATACTTGAAGAATTCAAATAAATATCGCATCGGTAAATAAATATATTTTTGTTTGTTTGATTTGATTCTTTACGTCCACTCAACAATCTTTCAGTTATGCGGGACGGTCTTCCTGGGTTGAACCAGTACTAAGCTAGAATAAATGTCTCTTGCTCAAGGACCACAACGCAGTGACGCCGGTGAGGCTCGAACCCGCGGCCTTTAGGTCTCGAGTCAAGCACTCTACCACTGAGCCACTGCGCTCCCTCAGCCCTTAGTTGTAACTATTTATTTAATTGCTTGTATTTCTGCTGTTATGTATACATAGAGGAGCTTACATAAGTGATCATGTTTTATTGAATTTATTAACCGAGATGCGGAAAAGAGATGAATGCAAGGCTTGCTGAGCATTTTATCTTTTTTTTCGCAACGAGTTTGATAAATTCAATAATACATGAGCATGAATGTTAGATACTATTTATCAAATGACATAAGGATTACTTTGAAATTTCATTTATGCTGTAAAGACGTTATCAGTGTTGTCATAAAGGTTGATAAAAGTTGATACATAATTATGTTGTTATTGATGTCATAACGTTTCTCGAAATATCTGTAAACCACTATTCTAGTGGTTTATCGACTTTATTGCATGGCGTTATCTCACTCCCAGACACGGCGTCATAATGATAAAAACAAACTTAAACTTTATGACAAAGTTTCTTCACATTATGATCCTATATTGACCTTGACCTATTCTTTGACAAGCTTAAATTGTTTCCTGCTAAATGTATTTAAATGGGAACATTTGTGGAAAGCTTACTTTTCAATTACTTCTGAAGTCATTCATTATACTTACAAGACGTGATTCCCTAAATAAGTCAATGACTATAGATAAGTACCAAGATTGACCTTCGACATTTCAGCAAAAGTCGTCTTTATAGGACTGCAGTCAATGAATTTAACAATGTTTTCCCAGTAACCACATGGTCAATCCCCCCCCCCCCCCCCCCGTAACGCAACCGGTAAGGCCCAATTTTCGTCCATATGCTGATTGAAGAAGGAATTTTTTGTTGTCAGTTACAAGCTGTTGGCTGGGACGTTCAGCCACACAAAAATTCTAACAAACAAGACCAATTGAAGTCAAATTTCAAATGGTCCGTCCTTTAGATGAAATCATTTAACATGGCTATGTGGCCCAGATTCAATGTCAAAAATGGCTGCGTATTCCATGTATGGTATCAACTTTTCACAGATCTTCTTCTTTGGAACCAAAGGACTAATGATCCTGAGCATTGGGATGTAGGCTGTACAAATTTTGTTCATGTGATGATTATATGTTGGTCTTTACCTACTTTAATTCAAGGTCAAATATGATTCTAAATGCCTTCATATGGAAAACTCGTGTTAAGATAGTTTCTATAATTGCTGTACCCAAAGTCATCATAACAACTAGATATACTAAAACTAATGTGACAATGACTATAGGTAAACATATTATCTCATTTTAAATAAATAAATAAAATAAATGCCATGGTTGACATTTGACCTTTCAGCTCGAGTAGCTCTTATTAGATTGCAAATATATTTTTGTTCTCAGACGTCAGAGGCCCAATCGAAGTGAAATTATATTTGGAGCATCTTTTGAGTGAGACTATCTTAATATGACTATATTGGTCTTTACCAAGTTTGATCTAAAACTGACCAGTCTGGAGTCTCTTATGATTTATATATACTGTCGTTCCAACCAAGAGTGACAGTGACGTAATATTTTGTTTACAATTTTAAGTAAAATTTTAAATTGTGCTCTCCACTTGAGCTAACGCGAATCGATAGATCACTTGTGTATTAATCCTATCCTGCGGATATGATTAATACACAAGTGATCCATAGAATATAAGTCTCTGATAACTTTGTAAACATAACATGACGAAACAGTCACTCTTGGTTGGCAGGACAGTACTTGCATTTGGAAAACTTTAAAAAAAAATCTTCTATTCTTATATCACAATGCCTAGAGCCTCGTATATAGCTTTAGATAGAGGTCCTCTTTCATTTGTTTTAGTTCTAGCCTTTGGACAAAATATTCCTTGCCACAGGTTTTACAAGGTATGGGCCAGGTTACATAAGTTTTAAATATATGCGTATAAAATTATCTTTTCTCAAACCATAGAGCCTTGATATTTGATATGTAGCGATATGGAAATATGTCCTTCTGGGTAATGCTGACAATTAATATTGGAAATATATAATGATATTTCCAACATTAATTATCAACTTTACCTTTTGCAATTACTAAATTATTGTTAATAAAAAATAGAATCTGAATTTTCGAAGTTTTACTGTATTTGTACAATGTATAAAGTTGTATTTAACAGTTAATTAAACCATTGTATAGCACTATATATAGGACTTAGCACAGGTATGAGTCTTTAAAATGGCTAAAATAGAATGAGAAAGAGTATTTTACTTAATCTCTTCTTAGTCAGATATACAGTGAGCCACTTTAGTAACGCACCACTTATAAAATGTAAAATTACTCGAAACAGAAATGTGATATTTTTATTCTGAGACTACCAACGTAAAGCGCTTTTATATTTGCATTAGCCATTGAAATTTCATTGTGATCAGATCATCAACGAAGAAAAAAATGGATTTTTAAGTGCACTACCCTCAAAACACCATTTCACATTGCATTATCTCAATTGAAACTCAGATCACATTGCACTTTTTCAGGGGCGAATTTCTGCTATGCCAGACATAAGAGCCGATTTATTCTTGGCAATATCTAAGACTGGATTGTGATTGTTAACTTCATAGTTTTTTTTAATGTTTTACTATTTTGGTTCCCAGCTGACCAAGGTTTGAAAAAATTTGGTTTTAGTACCTTTTTTAAGTTAGTTAAAATTTCGTATGTTTCTGAGTAAACTAGTTATCAAAACACTTGTTTTATGATTTCGTTTTAAAAAAACCATGCATCCGCCGTTTTTTGTTGTTGTTTTTTTTTTTGTAAAAAAAATTATGGATTTGTTGGTGTCATGGTGTTGACGTTAGTGATGACGTCACTACTACCAAGGCTATAAGACGTGTCAATGATAAGATGTTTCAGTGTTTTGATACTTCTATGTCAGCAAGTGACTCATTACAAAATAGTTTGCGAAGGAAACCCAGTTTGATTATTGTAACAGACGTTAATATGACGTTAAAGCGAGCATCTCTTCAAAAAGCAACGGTGTTACTAAATTCTACGACCAAAAGAAGGGGTTTTACTTGAATAAATAAATTATTTTTGGTGTTTTTCTGTCACAACGATCACCATGGATAATGCCTAGCACAAAACAAAAATAGAAAATATAGGCGTTCCGCTTGCACGTGCATCTTTCAAAATTTGTCAAAATTGCCTTTGAGTAGCAGAATGATTCGCATGAGTGATTCCAATATTTTTTTTTCGATGTTATCAAACAGATAAAATGTCAATAAATAAATTATCATAGAGAATGTTCGATTCCAGCATTTTTGTCAAAAAATGTGGGCCCTGAAAAAGTGGTGCGTAACTAAAGTGGCTCACTGTATATCATACATAGTACTGGCAACAATAGGCTACATTTTATATGGTTTATCAAAAATATTAATATCTCTGTAGTGTTGTATGTTTAAGAAATTTGTTGCTTAATATATCACTGGCTGGAGGTCAGTCGTTTAAGTGAATAAATCATGAGCGCGAAGCGCGAATGATTTATCCACTAACGACTGACCGACAGACAGATATATATTAAGCAAGAAATCACTGCTAGCGCGAATCTATTTCGATTCTAACACACAAAAATGATTAAAAATATGAACGAATCCTTCATAAGTCTATAACGATTCCGCCATCTTGAACATACTGTCAGAATTTCCCGCAACGCTTGTTTAGACTGAAATGCGTATTTTTACATACACTTTGAACGTCAAGCAGTTGTAAAAACGACGTTACGCCGTCTATTGTCAACGTAACGATGCCATATATGATAGATGACGTCATGAAAATTCAAACTGCATACCGAATGACGTCACGCTGGTCCGTGCCGTGATTTATCAACTAATAAATCACTGAGTTTAACCATTGGCTATATAGGCGAGGTGTGTTAGAATACAAAATCAGTATTGCATAATTGTGTTTTGTGTAACATTTTTCTCTTAAGTCATCATAGAAGGGGCATTCAATAAGAAAGACTAGTTCATTTTCAACACTCTCAGGGGTATAGAAACAAGTTATTTGTTCTACTGAGATTTTAGGGTAAATTTACGATAAATGTGATCATTTTCAACACTCTCGGGGGCAATGGAAACAAGTAATTTATTCTTCTGAGAATTTTGGGTAAATTTACGATAAACATGATGATTTTGATTTTGAAATTGTCCATTTCCCATTTTTAGAGGTTGAAAATCCTCGCTCTATATCCTATGGAGTTTATATTTCTCAACTTGTCTGATTTGCTAGAGCATCTAGCCATGTTGCTGGCTTTGACACTCACAATAAACTGTTAACTGAGAAACTTCTTTTTACATGGCTATTGGTATCATAAACGCTGAAACTATGAGTTGATATCTAATTTCAATGTCGTATTTAAATCTCTCTATTCCCTAGGGACTTTCAGAACCAGAGTTTATGGCGATATATAGTGTATAATTTAATGAAATTATTGGCTCAAATAGTTCTCAATATATATGTTATATGCACTTTACATCATAAGTATATTAAGCAGCCAGGAGTATATAAGCTCCACAAACGTAGTTCGTATACAAGATGCGTTCTCTCTTTACTATTCTTGTGGACTTTCAACACAAGGTCAATAAAGAGACAATAAATTAAAGATATGTTTCCAAGTAAGTTAATAGTATATCATAGTAGAAATGAGTTATCATTTTACAGCAAAATCAAACGTATTATGAGCTTAGATAGCCCTCAAACTACACACTCTGCGAGAAACAGATTCAAACAAGTCTGGAACTTATTTCTGTATCCCTTTCAAATTGTTTGTATCATGATCATGATGTACTTATATTTGAATAAAATACTGTTTACACTAAACTACACATTTGTATATTTTAAACAACCTTTGAATGCAACCTTTTATTGTTTGTTTTCAAAAGTATCATAATCAAACAAACTATTGAAAAGCGCGCATTAAACTGATGATATGAGCCGCGACATGAGATTTCCAACAATGTGGTATGTACGACAAGCAAAGGCTCAGACCAGCCTGCGCATACGCGCAGTCTGATCAGAGCCATTGCTAGTCGCTTGAATATTCTACGAGTGTTAAGCTACTGACTGAACAGCTTTTGGAGTTTCTAAGCTTACCAGGGGGCTGCACAGTTTCGTCTTAGTCTACACTTGTCAAAATGCCACATTGTTGGAAATCACATGTCACGGCTCATATGGAAATAAGATATGACTGTGCTAAACGTTATCATAGTTTGGTTATGAATTGTGCTTAAGGTTTCCATTTATTTCAGATTGTGAACTGTGCTTAACGTTATTGTATTTTACTGATATGCCATCTTCTTTCTTTAATAACTCGGTAAATCAAGGGAAATAAGTGCGGTATTTGAGCATAATGGAAGGAAATGCGTTGAGCTTTCTCGTGCAATTGGTACATTTTTGATAAATGATGTTTAAATGTGTTTTTGTGCGAGGTTTTTAGAAAAGCATTTGACTTGAAAAATGCACTTTTTTCAATTGATTGCTCATACATACATCAAAAGGCCGACCGGAGCCCAATTTGGTATAGTGGTAGACTAAAATATACTTTAATGAGATGCACCATTGGTTTGGACCAAATTCTGCGGGAACTATTAAACAAAAAAAGCATTCCACCAGAGCCATCTGTGCTAAACTCGTCATCTACACGAATGGGATTGAACGGTGTGGTGGGGGTCCGAGCACCCCTATCCCCCTCTGGGTCCGCATATGCCAACCCATATGCATATCCTCATACCCACAAACAAAACACCTGAAAAAGCGTTTAGTTTAAAAAATATTTATTTCGAAAATACAAAGCATATGTTGTAACAAAACAATAATATATGCCGTGACATGAGATTACCAACAATGTGCGATCAGCAATGGCTCCGACAAGCCTGCGCATACGCGCAGTCTGATCAGAGCTTTTGCTAGTCGCTTGAGTATATTATGATTGTTAAGCTACTGTATGATTGTTAAGCTACTGACTGAACACAATTTGGAGTTTCTAAGCTTAAAAAGAGGCTGCAGAGGCTCGTCCCAGTCTACACTTGTCAAAATGCCACATTGTTGGAAATTTCATGCACTGGCTCATAATATATCAGCAAATAACAGGATCTGAAAACAAGCAACATTTTGCTCATATGGATCATCTCCTGTATAGCATGTGAATGGCATGCCAAGTGTCCAGCTGGCGCTTGGTTTAAATAGAGGACCTTACATGAATGCTCATGTTTTATTGAATTTATTTAGCGAGTTGGGAAAAAGAGATAAAATGCGAGACTTGCCGAGCATTTTATCTCTTTTTTGCAACGAGTTTAATAAATTCAATAATACAAGAGCACGAATGTTAGATTCTATTTATCAAATGACACATACTTTGAAATCTCATTTCTGGCGTAAAAACGTTATAATTTTATCATTATGTACGCAACGTTGTTATGGACGTCATAACGTTTCCCGTAAATCTATAAACCACTAGTGGTTTATCGATTTTATTGCATAGCGTTATTTCACTCCCAGACGCGACTTCATATGATAATTTAAAAAAATACCAGTGTTATGGGAAACAACGTCACACCGTCATTTTGGTAACGTGCCAGCGCCCAGATACTCAGCCAAAACGAGTTAAGTTCACCAATTGCAGCCAATTTTTGTCCCACAATTTTTTTGGCTTAGATTTTCGTTTTTTATGTTATTTTTTTACTTATTGGTATATGTCAATTAGATAATAATGTCTAAAAAAAGTGCTCATCAAATAATTACAATTCATTCAGCCTCACAAAGAGCACCCCTGAATTTTAATGTGAGCTACGTTACTGTGATGAAGTATACTTGTACATACCAAATTTCTTACAAGACTGAACTATTTAAGAACTTTTATAGCATGCACTTCTACTTGGACCTCTTGTTGATCAAATAAGCCTATTATGTAGAATTTATAGCATGCTTTTGATTCTCAGCATGGTCTAGGAAGGTTTGTTATGAATTAACAGTGGAATTCAACTGTAATTCTATGAGTACACTTATTGTTTTAATTGTATCCATCAAATTTGAAGAGTTTACCAGAAAACAATTATTGGTTTTGAAACAGTAGATGACGAGTATCAAAAATTACATTCTTCTTTGATATTGGAAATAATAAATTGTATTCTTGTATAAAGAACATTGTGCCAATAGGTTGGTAACGTAATTCACATAACTTACACTCTGGTCTTATTTCCTGCGTAGAAACATATATTTTTCTGCAAAATATCAGGTTCTAGTGTGTTGCTTAACACTATTTACATCATCCTTTGCGCATTGTAAGTAAGCTGTTGCATCTAGTTTCATTAATCTTGTTGGAATAACACTTTAAAATATGATTATAGAATAATGATTTTAAATATTCTATATATTTGAAAACTTGTTTTGGCTCACTACAAACTAAGACAATGCAGAATAAATAGTCTATTTTCAATAAATGCCTTTTCATGTACATATATTACAAAAAAGCAAAGTTTGCATCATTCACAAAGATACGCCCTTCTCAGAAAAATGGCAAAATGTTCATGGTAACGTAATTCACATAGCTAATTTGCTCACTTCAATTGGAGATACAAATTTATAAATTCAAGTTAACTTTTTTATCTATCTTATAAAAACATAGAAGTCATCAACAAAGTAAGTCATGTGAACATTTGAGGTCATTGTGATCAACTGGAATGGAACAGGATGCAAAAGCGAGAGTGCCAATTTCAAAGTATGCACATAAACTCATCGATAAATCTCCAGTGGTAGCAGCAAAGAGATAAAAATGGTTTGAAAAGGAGAAAATAACAATTGGACACCAAGTCAGAAACTTATAATCACAGCGCTTTGTTGCCTTTGGCCCTTTGATTGGACTAATCTAGGTTTTTTGTAGAATGTGAATCACGTTACCTACTTGTGAATTACGTTACCTATCTTTAATCCAGCTCATTTCAAAAACCATACAAACAATCCCTTAGAGATTTACACTATTCAATTTTGTTTTTCAAACAGATTACTTTGCCTATGGTGTGTTGATATAATGAGTATCTTTGTAAGTTACATGAATATGGGAGTTGATGTACCCAGAGCATATAGGTAAATCCTTGTTAAAATAAAATGACAACTGCAATATGGTTTAAATTGATATTTGTTTACTGGGGCAGATTTTCTTTGATTAAAAACAAACATTTTTTTCAACTATTGTATGCATTTAGAGAGGTATTTGGATTTTAGTAAAATTGTAGTAACGTAATTCACAGTAACGTAATTCACAAATTTACGTTTACACTTATTTTTTTCTATGCAAACATCTTCTTGTAAAGTTCTTGTATGGTTTGTTATATAGTTAGGTTATAGTTCCTACATTGGCTTCAATTGCAATATCTGTACCTCTTCTTAAACAAATAATACACATAGGGTAACGTAATTCACAAAACTGCAGATTTTCTAGACAACCTCAGATATCTTTTCATCTGCGAAAAATAATTAAATGTTTCCCCAAATTTGTTTCTTTTGTCCATGCACATATTAATCCTCTTGACATAGAGATGTCTGATGTGAGCTAATGATGCATGGTGTGTAATTTGTGAGATGGTTAAATTGGTAACGTAATTCACATTAGTTTATGGGACATTAATCATCAATACAACAAAAAATGTTTTTCACTATTCAATCAAATGAGGGACATTAAATGAAAGGTATATATGTGTGTCAATAAAATAAAGTTGAAACTGCTTATAAAAACAACCATTTGAGCATAATACTTTCTTAAAATTACATACTATGACTATGGGACAGCATTTTTTGGCAATTTTGGGGGTACTTGCTGTTGATAAACGTCGTAAGGAATGACTATTGCCCATTTCCATAGCTTTTCTTTTACTTGATCGTCAACACATAAACCTAAACTAAACTTATAAACCTCAAAGCGTTAGAAAATACACTGTTTACATGCTAAAATGGGGATGGGACACAAAAATGACCGAATTGGTGAACTTAACTCGTTTTGGCTGACTATGTACAGGACGCTCAAAAGTTATCAATACCACGATATTAACTGTAAGGTCCAGCTTTGGGATTAATTTGGCTATATAATCACATGCAAAGTTATAACATATTGTATATAGCAGTATGCTGAAACAAATTGATGAATGGAGAGAGGAGAAATGAGAATAAAAGAATCAAGAAAAATAAAAAGCAAGCAAGAGAACATCATTGAATTCAGACACCTAGCACACAAAATAAAAACAGCAAAATATTTGGCTGTAAAGAGTCTCAATATCCAGAAAGAACGATCTAACAGTATCAACACCATTTAATTGAACTTAGTGAGAGAGTCGCTTGGAGAGTTTTATATACTTTTGCACTGCTTAAATATTGAAGAATTGATCTCATCTGACACAGCCCCAGTGCCAAAAAAGCAAAGCATCTGTTGTTAGTTCCACGTTCGTTATCTGTCGCATTGATGATATCATTTCACTTCTCATCTGATTACAAAGAGGACAGGCTAAGAGGAAATGTTTGTTATTTTCAATTTCACCACAAGTATAATATTGGTTATGTACCAAGTTGCGTCTAAATAATTGCTGGTTTGATGAACTACATTAGGTTCTAAGACCTGTATGTCAGATTTGTTTCAATCTATCACCACGGTGATACTATTTGGGTACTTTTGGTGTATCAAGTGTAAGGAAGTGTTTAAATGAGGCAGGTGTATCTGCTGAGCAAACTGCTTCAGGAAGGATATTCTATGACTGCAAGGTTATAGAAAGAAAGGATTCAGCATATGCACGAGTGTAAGAATGGATGCCTACATAGTTTTCAGCATTACGCAGTCTATATGAAGATATTTCTCCAACATGTGATGGGAGAAGATTTGATATATAAAGAGGTGATAGGCCATGATTTAATTAAAGAACAAGAGAAGTTTGTGGAGATCCCTTCTCTCAGAGAGTTTATCAATTTCAATAAGGCTCGTGGCACCTGGACAATACGTCCAGCTTCAAGTTGGATTTTTTTTTCAGGTTCATTACACTGTTGCTGTGTACAGGTTAATTGTAGATTTTAGCAATCGGAGAAGAATAAATCGTGACCAAGCTTTTTCTTTGATAAAATCAATATGGGTTTGCCAATCGCAACGTTGAGATAGATATGCCCTAATTGTTTATGAGATACAACTTGTTGTTTTGGAACATCATTTAAGGGGATATATCTTTCAAAAGCTCTTACTTGCATGAAATAGTTCCTGTATAAACAAAAATGTTTTTATCAAGGAGGCATATGCCTTTGACTACATTGTTGTATGAACAATTTATACATCTCACATAGATCACTTTACGCCCCAACATACATGTTTTGATTAAACCGCAGCATGCTTATCAGTCTTTTTAGAGTCACTTCTTGGTTTGATACTGTTTGCAATATTGTGACACGCTGGGTGAACGTTAGAAAAAGCCAGATGCATGAACATAAATTACAATTATCCGACTACAATATTTAGAAGTATTTTCAACCAAATGTACATTTTTTCTTGAAGAAAAATGTATATAAACATTTTTTGCTTATAACATTTTCAAGGTCAAAATGAAAAATTGTAAATGATACCAGAAGTACATTATATTTAGGTCAAAACAGTTCTAAATATTGTAGTCAGATGATTACTGTTCATGTTCATTCAAATGGTTTTCTCTAAAGTTCACCAAATATCTGGAACTGTGCAATGTAATAGGGATAAATAAGCTAGTAAGAACTGGAGCAAGTTCGATAGCTAGTTCTTTTACATGTAGTATTATGTTGTTGATTTGATTAGGACCACACGCTTTGCCAGTGACAAGAGATTTTAATGTGCTTTGGACCTCCTCTATGATGAGTTTAATAGAAGACAAGGTAACATTTGATTGTGGAAGTTCAGGAACTGGAATATTGCTGTCATCCAGCGTTGTCTGAGATTGAAAGTACTGGTTGAAAGCAATAGCTTTGTCCTTTGGGTCATTTATGGGTTGCCCATTTTGAATTTTGAATTCCATTTTGTCTTTGCCTAAAAGAGATTAAATTGTTTTCCACCAATATTTGCTCGAAAATGTCCCTGATGTAATTTTTCCGACAGTTTTAAATTATATATATGTTTTGCAACCCTCAAAGCAGAAATACTTTTTTTCTCATCTTTCATATTTTCTGATAATTTTGAAACAATCTTTCAAAAAAATTAGAAAATATGAAAGATGAGTTGCACTCGCAAAGTATCTACTCATTGCGTTTTTACAGATGGATGGTCTGGCTGACGAGCACATTTTAATAGTCCCTGTCGCTTAACGCCGGAAACAAAAATGGATGAAATGAAACACTTATATTTTAAAGATTTAATAAATACCATTCATAAATAGCAGCAAGGACAGATTGAATCAATTTAACAGCATTGTCTAACATGACGTCTGAAGTTCGAGCATACAATAATTTCACCTTGACAAATTGATGCGATAAGCTTTCGCAGGTTAGTGCAATTACTATTCGCATTTTATGAAAAGAATCATTGTATCAGATCATATTTTGCCATGTACAATAATAATTGATAATTTATCCACCACCAAAGGCCTCGTTTAGGTAAAAAGATTTTAAACAGTTCTGAACTCGGGTATCACGCTAGAGAACCACTGTACTAGAAGAGCGCAGTCATTGTGGGGTGGTTGCAGTCAAAGAGGGCACAAAATGTACTATTTTAGTTTACTGTGGTCCATTCTAAGAGCAAAATCTTTACAACTATCAATTTTCACGATGAATTTTTCACTTGGAATTATCAGTTGGGTATTGTTGTCCATGCTTGCTCAAATGGAGCCTTTATATTAAAAAAAACTAGATAAGATATTCCAGTGGGAATATAATTGTCCGAAATGTGTTCATATACTTATGATTGGGTTATGTAAGACATAAGTTATGATTTAATGGCATAACAGTCAAAATGAAGAATACGAATAAGTGAAGGAATATAATTTTTGTGCATATTTCTGTTTATTATTTGCGGAGATGCACACCATTTTGTAGCTGTACGCTAAATTCGAGTAGTCAATAGCATTGTACATGTAACTGTAGTCGAGTGTCTAAATGTAATCATTATGTTGCAGTCGACGACCCCATCACTAGGCCAGAACACCCAATATACAGAACTATGCGTACAGATTGAAAAGCTTGAATAGCTTCCAAAATGCTCTGCCCTCAGATTTTGAACTGTTTGCACATTAAAGTACCTACATTTTTCATATTATCTAAAGTAAGCATATATTATAGAACATAAACAAAAATGCCTTCCATCCTCTTTTTCCAAGGAAAAAATCACCTTTTTAGCATAACCCATGCGCTGTTTCAACTATCGCTCAACTCACATAAATCTTGTTAAGCAGATACACAGCTGAATATATAAGTGACAATAATCAGCGATGAATATTTTCAGAAGCAAAATATTGACATAAATATGACCCCTTTTAACAGCCAGGTACACAACTTTGCGCCCTCGTCGACTGCAACCACCCCACTATGACTGCACTTCTCGACTCGGTACAGTGGTTCTCTAGTGTGATGCATTGGACCCAGGCATATGTATCCTTTCTATTCTGGAAATCGGTTAATAGCTATTTTGGCATTCATTGAAGACCCAGATGAAATACCGCATTTGGCAGCATTTCATCAGGGTCTGCACATGGCATCTCGCCTTTGTCTTTCATCTGAGTGATCTCTGATGTGTTTGTGGCTTTTCTATTTTGATAGATAGTGCAAATATATATGAAAAAAGAAAAGCTACTAAAACGTCATTGAAGACTCGGACTACTCGCTCTACAATGTTCGCCAATGTGCCCGTATCATGAGAAAATCCATAGCATGTTGCAAGTCATGGAGGTACAATTTTACATGTATGTTGAAATCCATTTAAAGTAACAATAATAAAATAATAAATAAAAGCAATGAACGAGTAAAATTAAATTATATAATTTATGTACTTAACAGTAAGTCAATAAGACTAAGGATAAAAACAACAAAGATCATAACAAAATATGACTGTAAGTTGACATTGCATTTAAAACGACACACAAATGTGATAAAAACTATTACTTTGTTTTAAAACTTCCTTTATATATAATATCTTATATGCTATTCACTACACTTTTTCACCACTAGAATCTAATTGATCAGAGATTTGCTTCTATGGTTGTTTATTGCTGCATAATTGTGCTTTTAAAATGTACACCACAATGGGCGAGCATGTAAGATTTTGGTTCTTATAACAACTTTTAATGGTTCTTTATCGCCAGCGGAAATAAGTTGTATAAGTTTTCAGCTTCCTATATATTTATATGTATATCTTGTGCCATTTTTAGACATAAAATAAAGTTTAATATAATATACCAGGGTAGACATATACATATGTGATTAAAATGCAAACAAGACAAACTCTTACCATACCATGAGTTTTTCAATAGTTGTGATGATCAAACATACATGACCCTTTCGGCTATGATTACCCACAAGGCAAATGGCGTCAAAACAACGTCGTATTAACGTCAAAGCGACGTCACACGACGTCAAAATAACGTCATATCAACGCCGAGACGACGTGACATGACATCAAATCAACATCGAGGCGACGTAAATAGAGTTAAAACAACGTTGTACCGACGTCGATGCGACGTTACATGACGTCAAAACAACGTTGTATCAACATCGAGGTGGCGTCACGACGTCGCCTCGACGTTGATACCACGTTATTTTAAGGTTGTGTGCCTGCTGGGTATTTACTAGGTCATACACAACTGACCATTTTTTCACATTATACGAACAACAGAACAGATTAGCCTATGTGTACATTTTAGTCACATAGCTTGACAGCACCAATTGTCTTCGCTGACTAGAGTATGGGCCTGTTTCACACTTCAAATTTCAGACTTCCCAAATTTCACACTGAGAAGAATTGGTACCAATTCCTCACAGCACGTAAGGAATTGGTGCCATTGATTAAAAAAACAAATCTGGTGCATTTTGTATTCGATTTCAATTCTTCACATTTTTGTTTGTCACTGACAACTGTGACAAATAAATACCAGTTCTTCACATCTGTGATAATTTGGTACCAATTTTTTTATATGTGTAAGGATTTGGTCCCAGTTCTTCACACGTGTAAGTTTTGATTTAAAATTTTTACATGTGATGATTTGATACCAATTTTTCCCAGATGTGAGGATTTTGTACCGATTCTTCACACGTGATAGGACTTGGTACCGATTATTCACATTTGTGAAAAAATGGTACCAATCCGTCACATCTGAGAAGAATCTTGCCAGTTCTTCACATGATAAAAATATAAAATGTGAAATTTCAGCACAAATTTTACACCCCTAAAATTATCGTAATTGACCGTTAGAAATTTCAAATTTGCTATAAGTGACGTATTGGTACCAATTCTTCACATGGTGTGAAATTTACGAAGTGTGAAATTTGCAGTTCAACGTGGGCCTCGTCAAGAGAAAATCTGGTTTCGAGGTTACACATTTTTTCATGCTCAAATGAGCAGTTCAACTACTCGTAAAATCTAAAATATTGAAAAATAAGAGTGCCCCTAAAGCTCTCAGATACTGCAATTATTATGCTAACCGATTATAGGATGCCAAAAGATTTGGCATTTAAACATTTATGAGCGTGATATAGTTGAACATGAAAATGGATTAAAACCTCGGGGCCTGATTTTAATGCATAAGGACAATAAAGATACAGACCAGCCTGCGCATCCGCGCAGTCTGTTCAGCGCCTTTTTATTCGTCCCCAGGAATGTATAAAAGCAAAAATTGTAAAATTGAATATGTCAATAAAATGCTAGTCTCTGTAGCTGAGCTGACTAGTTTAAGTTTATCTCGTGAGATCTCCGAAATGTCAGTTCAGATGAGCATAATTGAAATATTTAGTAGGCACTTGTGGTTCATTAGTACGATTGTAAAGTAATCCTGGACTATCGTCATAGCCAAATAAAAGAAAGTCGTTTTTAAATGCATTTCGAAAAGCTTTTAACTCGTCCATATGGAGCATTGAAAATGCTTCTTTCATCGCTTCAGTCTTCTGTTTTCTCAGATCCTCATATTTAGAGGTTCGATGAGCTTTGCTTGCTATAGATATAAACTGGTTGGCAGTTAAGTTGGCTATATCGCTGGGCGACACATGCGAATCAAACGTTTCCGTGACAGAGATTATTCCTCGCATCTGTAATTTCAACCAGACTCTCCTGAGCGCTTTATCCCAGCTGATGATTTTAATCACTTCATTCTTCCATGAAAAAGGGCTGTGTATACTATCATTTATAGCGTCCTGTACAGTCAAGTCGACAAATGTTGTAGACTGTGAGAATGCTTTAACGGACGAGTTCATACCAGCTTTACTTAATATAAACAAAGCATCATCTTTAAAATTTTCCACTTTACCTATATAGTTATAAGTAGTGGCACAAGGTCGGCAACTGGAGAATGTACTGATATAATGAGGATCAACATTTAAAGAAGTCCGTTCACCGTGTGTCACGTGTTTCACAAATTCAGGAAATGTGACGTCATGACCATACAGTTTACTCCGAGTGCTTGCGCCGCCACGGTATGCAGTTATAGCCTTGGTTCCAAATGCCTTCCAGTAATGGGGATTCGGAGGAACTAATTTATCTACAAATGCTGACAACAGTCTCGAGTATGGATTTCGAACGAACAAGAATGAGAACGAACTACTTTTTACCAACGTGGATGCGGCATGTTGTATTGGTACATAATACTGCCTGTCATTTTTTAATGCTGTCAAAATTGGTACGTCATATGGTGTTTTAAAACCAGAAGGATTTTTTGCTGTTAAGACATACATAACCCGCCGCCAGAATGTAGTACCAATCTTTTCCATAGGGCAATATAGCAGACGCTTCTGGACTGAGCCGATTATCTTGTAAAATTTCCCAGAACTTCTCTCCTTGATAGATTTACAGGCTTCACGAACACTAGCAGCGAGCTCAAAACCAGCATGGCCCTCATGTCTGCCTTGTAGTGGCGCTGCCGGTAAACTCTGAAATAAAAATAGTATAAGAATAATATCATGAGTGTGAGCCACTACATGTATATATAATGATGTCATGGACCTACTAGATATCAATGGTGGATGAATTGAAGCACCGTAATTCTAGCCCACCGGATACGGATATCTGAGATTTTACCCTGGAATAGAAAATCTTATCTTAACCATGCTATCTTACCCAGGACGTCAAGTAACGTCATCATGTGCAATTGAAGCTTAGCGTATTCAGGGACATCTGGAAGCTTATTTGAAGATATATAAATAAATAAAAACAGTGGTGAGCAAGAAAAAGAATCCATTATTCGTGTGAGGGTAGGATAGAAAAATCTGTCCCTCAGGATCACCGTTTGGCATCACTCAGCAAACCTCGTGATGCCAAACAGCAATCCTCAGGAATGGTTTTTCTACCTACCCTCACACTTATGATAGCTTCTTTTAGTCTAGTAGCAAGATGGCGGCTAGCGGTCAGTTTCCAGAAAAGAAGAAAGTAAAGCCATAATTAAGATAGTAAAGCCAAATCAAATAATATTGAACCAGCAAATTAAATCTATATTCACAAACGAAAAGAGAACTGAGAGATTACCAGTTATGTAAAGTGCTAAATATCCAAGAATGAAAAACATACAGATCGATACAAAGGGTATTGAAAAGCTATTGAAAAACACTAACACGAAAAAGCATGTGGATCCGATATGATCTCGAGCAAAGCTTTGAAGGAAAGTGCATCTGAAATAGCGCCTGTGTTCAGCCATATTTAAGCATAGCTGTTGGATAACTACCTAAAGACTGGATATATGCTTATGTAAGCCTTCAAGAAAGGAGACCGCCACACTGCCTCTAATTATAGACCTGTCTCATTAACATTCGTGTGTTGCACATTTCTTGAGAATATCCTATGTCGCCAAATCTTAAAAAGCACATAGAACAACACAACATACAAACTACCCTACAACATGGTTTTCGCAGTGGACATTCGTGTACAACAAATGATATCATGAAAATATTTGACAACAAAAACAGACCTAGCAATCTTGAACTTTTCAAAGGCCTTCGACTCAGTTCTCCATCGCAAATGATAACATATATTAGATCATTATTGCATAAATGGAAAAGAAATATCTGGATCAAGGCATTCCACAAGAAAGACAACACGTCGAATGTGAATTTTCAGGTTCCTGCTCAGTTGACCTCAGGGCACACTTTTAGGGCCCCTACTTTTACTGTGACTAACCAAGCAGAGTGAAGTCGCCAGTTCGACTGATTTTAGATGCCTGCTTATTGTACAGAACCATCGAAACATTTCAATACCAAATTAAGCTAATAAAACACACAAAATCTCTTGCAGAATGGGCAAGTTTGTGGGACATGCGATTTAATAGGTCTAAATGCTACATTATGTCGATCCGCAGGAATTAGTATCCATTAACCTACACATATACTTTGGACTACTGCTATATAGTCTTGAAAAAGTGAAAAAAATCCTAATCTTGGAGTCTTTATAAGTGATTATCTCAAATGGGCTACACACAATAATAATATATGCAACCGAGCAAATTATACACTTGGCTTTATCGATTTGACAAAATTTCAACGAATCTGCCTATATTTCATTAGTTTGTTCTGTGTTGTATTACTCCTCCACCATCTGAAAAAGGTTAATGGGTATAGAGAATACTAGGTGAGTGTCTTTTGATATCAAGTTTACCAGGCAAGGCTTTGAGAATGCTTGTTGACATCACGAGGCTTGCCGAGCGATTCGACATGCATTCTCAAAGCCGAGCCTGGTAAACTTGATATCAAACGACGCGAACTTGGTATTCTATTCATTAGTTTACCCATTGTTTCACTCTTCAAACTCGCGATTATGACGTAATTTTCGATTATTGTGTCGATTCAGCGTCATTAGAGACGTCATTCAAAAAGTGCAACAATGTAGTTAATATGAGAGGTAACTAATAAAAGAATTTACCTTTGCAGATGTAGGTAAAGATGCTGCAGAGAAGTTGTTAGTCAAGTTCGGAAAGACATACACACTTTGCAGAATGGTTCTGGTACTGTTAGCAATATTGCCAAACTGCATCAAGTTCACACCTGGAAAAAAGAAAAAACAGACCAAATTGATAATCAAAATAAAATATCATCATTTTAAAATGCAGACAAAACATCAATTTAAATTGGGAAAACATCAAAGTATATGGAGAAAAAAGAAAGATTAGTGTAGATCTCGTTGGGGAAAAACCACATCAAAGTTACAAGAAGAAAAAAATTCATGCAAAGAGAAAAATATCAATGTTAATAGAGATACAGATCATTGTAAATGGAGAGAAACGCCAATGTTCATGGGGAAAACTATCATCAATATAATGGAGGGTGGGGAAACATTAATATAGTGGGGAAAATATAATTATAATTGGAAAATGTATAGTACTAGTGAAACAGGTAATTGAGAAAACTTCAAACCACCAATGCCATTGAGAAACCAATAATAAAGATGGTGTAAAATAATGTAAACCTGAAAACATCAATGTGATGAAAGAAAAAACAAGAGAGTATCACCAGGACATGTGAAAATAATCACAAATGACAGTCCAATCCACGGCCGCGTGGGGAAGAGACACTTAAAATCACAGACAAACAAAGACCCACATGAAGCAAAATTACAATGAAAGTAGAAAATAACCAGCTCTTTCTTCTTAAGATATTTGAGCCAGTGCATGAGATTTCCAACAATGTGGTATGTGCGACCAGCAAAGCCTCAGATCAGACTGCGCATACGCGCAGTCTGATCAGAGCCTTTGCTAGTCACTTGAGTATTCTATGATTGTTAAGCTACTGACTGAACAACATTTGGAGTTTCCAAGTTTAAAAGGAGGCTGCACAGGCTTGTCCGAGTCTACACATTTCAAAATGCCGCATTGTTGGAAATCACATGCACTGGCTCAATATTTTACAAAATTAGAGTGGATACAAAGAGCTGTATCATAAAAGTAAGTAATGGTGCAAAGATCAGGAATCGATACAATCAAGTACCACACCTGACCCAGGATACCAATGGGAAAGTGACAAACTCACAGAAGACACCACAAACGAGAGCCAAGAGGTCAGCCCTTTCCAAGCAGGTGACCACAAAGCACATATAAACAGACGTGCACAAAACATAGAAAACACAAGACAGAACAAAAACATAAAAGATTTACAAAAGAAGTACCGCCTTGGAACGGTCAGTAAAAT
This sequence comes from Loripinus fragilis, assembly GCA_964019695.1. Taxonomy (NCBI): domain Eukaryota; kingdom Metazoa; phylum Mollusca; class Bivalvia; order Lucinida; family Lucinidae; genus Loripinus; species Loripinus fragilis. The sequence goes on from OZ026526.1 coordinate 46,582,418, forward strand.
ATTTTACTGGAGGGCTTAAACCGGTTTAACGGCGCCAACCTCACCCTTAATTCAGATGTGGATCAAGACACATAGATATTTGGTTTGCATGAAAGACCCCTAACTTATCAATGCATCATCTCCTAAAACATATAAATCAAGATATAACAAGGAGATAAAGCAAGGATAAGGACTCAACAGTAAATAAAACTGAATACCGGAGCAAAAGAAATCCAACAGGCATACCCCGGTTGGCCCGACAAACAGCCAAAGCATCAGGCCCCTACCATCTCATCAATAGATAAGTCTTTAAGTCGGAACCATCATAGAGTCTGAAGTCCGACCCTCCGGCGTGCAATTAAAGAGGAAAGCAAAGTTGCCAACCGTGATTGGGTTGACTACCAAGCATGCAGTCTGTTGCAATACATTAATGTTATAGCCAATCTTTTTATAATGGGAAATTATTTTAATGAACTGCGCTGAAAAATTATTAGAGCCAACAATCTTCTTCAACTTATACACCAAGTCACCATAGAAATCAGAACCAATCAAACGCATACAAACACAGCAGGGGCATCAAAAGCAATGAACTAACATCACCAGAGTCATTGGCGTACCTCCCATTACGCAGTTACGCACGTGCTAGATAAAAATAGCAACATTCAAGGGAGGTCAAGTAATGTGGAAAAAGTGATTTTCCATACCACAAGGAACTGCTCTTAAAGGAACAAATTCGCTCACTCCAGGAGCAAATTCTTTCCTTTAAGAGATTTTCCCATTTTGAAAAGGGACGGAATTGAAGAGAATCACTGCTTGATACAGTAGTTTCCCTTTAATGTGCGTAGCTTTTTCAGCGTTCTCATATCTAGCCATTCCTGAATCAATGATTACTGGTCCCATTGGGGCCTCGTCAAACATTATATTTCAGGAATAGACAGATATTCGTAGTTTCTTCTTTCTGGAATATGATGGAATTTTGGTATATTTTCTCTTGTTTTAAACATGGGAGTGTAACCGTTTAAAACAATGGTAATAAACAGTCTCAGTTAGCTAAATAGATAGATAAAATGAATGGTTGAATTATTTCAGGGCCCGGAATTACAATGCCTCCTTAGAGTTAAGTAAGACTTAAGTTAAATATTGATTTTTTAGGATGCGAAAATAACGTTTAAAACTGACTAAAATCAAAATAGTTTCATTTTTTCGGTAGATTACAATGATATCTTTGACCACAAGTACTGCATTGATCCAGGCATTTTATTTAGCATCTAATATAGCATGTTGAAATATCAATACTTAACTTAAGTCTTACTTAACTTTAAGGAGGCATTTTAATTCCTGGCACAGGTCACTGAACACAGTATATGTTGTGGCATAAAAATACCCAACTTTGTCTTACAGTAATTCACAATAAAAGATCAGGAATCGATACAATCAAACACCACACCTGACACAGGATACCAATGGGAAAGTGACAACTTCACAATTAGACATCACAAATGAGAGCCAAGAGGTCAGTCATTTCCCAGAAGGTGACCATAATGCATTAATAAATAGACGCGCACGAAAGCATAACAAAAACAAGACAGAAATAACATAAATGATCCACAAAAGAAGCACCGCCTTTAAACGGTCAGTATAAATACTTTACTGGAGGGCTTAAACCGGTTTCACGGTGAACAAACCTCACCCTTAGTTCAGATGCGGATCAAGACACAGGGTCTTTCATGCAAACAAAACATCTATGTGTCTTGACTTATCAATGCATCATCCCCTGGTACATATATACTCAGAATAAAAAGTTTAGTCAGTATTTATGTTTTCTCATAAAATCAACAATACTGGATATATCATTGTCAAATTGTATACATGAGTTGTATTATCGTAACTTTACATGTACTATACTTTCAAAGATAGATGAGAATCGATGTAAACAAACACGGGCAAGTTTACCTTGATTTTAGGCGTGCAGGTAGTCTCAGTTTACAGTTATATTGAACCTACCACAAATTATTGCATGTGCGCGTAGCAGTGAATAATCATGCTTTACCTGTTTATAAGAAAAATAGAATAGTCTCATTACTATGCATCTTTGAAAGCACAATACCTGTCTATTGTGTGATAAATAATGCCTCTGTAAGACTGTATCAACCAAATTTCAAAATACACGATGTGCACGTGCTGCGGTAAACCAAAGGGGTTATTTTCTCACATGTTGTTCGTTATTGAAAGAGAGTTGTTCCTATTGCAATTATTCTGAGAAAATTCAGTATAAGCAAGCTTAAGTCGCCGTCCAGGTTATCTATAAATTACGGAAAAGTCACGCTTGGACTTCTTGAAGCAGGCACACGTGTTGCTGACGTGTCACGTAGTTTTGGATGTAATGAACGAACAATTTATCGTCTGCAAACACGTTTTCGACAGTCTGGCAGTAAAAATGACAAATCTCCGTCAGGGAGACCACGGATAACAACGCCACTTGAAGTTAGGGTCATAGTGACTTCAACATGACGTAATCGCTTCATGGGCGCTTGGAAACTTCTTAATTACCTTAGACATGCAACAGGTACGAGAATTTCCGTCTATACTGCCAGAAATCGCATGGGGGCGCTAAACTGATTTTTGAGTTTGAAATTTGATTTTTGCTATTGAAATTTTGATTGAGAAAAGGGGTTTATTTTCAGAATGTTTTGTTGAAAATGTTCAAATTTATAGGAAATTAAATGAATTTTTGTTAGGTAATGCTATTGTCAATATAAAGATGGTCTAGCAAAATTATTGCACACACTGTCTGTACTGACTAAACTTTTTCTTCTGAGCATAAATCAAGTTATAAAAAGGAGATAACGCAAAGATAAGGACTAAACAGTAAATAAAACTGATTACCAGAGCAAAATAAATCCAACAGATAAACCCCGGTGGGCCTGACAACAGCCAAAGCATCAGACCCCTAACATCTCCTCAATAAATAAGTCCATAGAGTCTGCATTAATGTATTGCAACAGACTGCATGCTTGGTGGTCAACCCAATCACGGTTGGCAACTTTGCTTTCCTCTTAAATTGCACGCCGGTGGGTCGGACTTCAGACTCTATGATGGTTCCGCCTTAAAGACTTATCTATTGGTGAGATGGTAGGGGCCTGATGCTTTGGCTGTTTGTCGGGCCAACCGGGGTTTACCTGTTGGATTTCTTTTGCTCCGGTATTCAGTTTTATTTACTGTTGAGTCCTTATCTTTGCTTTATCTCCTTGTTATATCTTGATTTATATGTTCCTGGAGATGATGCTTTGATAAGTTAGGGGTCTTTCATGCAAACCAAACATCTATGTGTCTTGATCCACATCTGAATTAAGGGTGAGGTTGGCGCCGTGAAACCGGTTTAAGCCCTCCAGTAAAATATTTTACTGACCGTTCCATGGCGGTACTTCTTTTGTGGATCTTTTCTGTTTTTGTTCTGTCTTGGGTTTGCTATGTCTTTGTGCGCGTCTGTTTATATGTGCTTTGTGGTCACCTGCTGGGAAAGGGATGACCTCTGGGCTCTCGTTTGTGGTGTCTAACTGTGAGTTTGTCACTGTCCCACTATCCTGGGTCAGGTGTGGTACTTGATTGTATCGATTCCTGATCTTTGCACCCTTACTTACTCTGAAGTCCGACCCACCGGCGTGCAATTAAAGAGGAAAGCAAATAGTGCTGCAGCAATGTGGCAAAAAGTAGCCTAATTTTAGAGGTACCCATACCAGCAGGGTAACAAGTACTACAATATATCAAATTAAAGCTTAGAGTCTGCTCATTTCAAAACTGCATGATGCCACTTCCAAAATCTTGTGCGAAATTTTTTACGGCCCTTCAAAAGTATACACCCTAAATTGTTAATATTCGTTTACTGTGTGCTTCCCAAGCAGGTATTATCCTCATATATGCACATAAAAATCTATTTCTTGTAAATTGTGGAGTGGAACATGAATAAATATAATTATAGATATTGAAAGACAATATCCAGTCTGGATTTCAACATTTTATGAGGTCATTGAGTACAAAAGTCACGAAAACCTATGACATTGACATAATATTAATCTGGATGCAACTGCATGTAATCCTGTTCAATTTTGTAAGGATTTTTACTGTTAGACATTGTTAATATTTAATCTATACTATTCTATTATTTTTGTCACACTTGCTTGTAGCAAGGGTGTGGCTTTTTTTAAACAGGGTGTTACATAGGAGTTCAAATTCGCGTCAGTCATCCGTCCGTCAACAATTTACATTAAAGTGAATTTCTCTGCAGCAATGATAACTGTTATTAAACATTGCATAGTTACTGTCCTCTGTATATTCTTTGAATATACAGTGGGGCCTGCTGACCTTGACCTACTTTTTACGCTCCAGTGACTTTGATATAAATTGACGTCCGTCCGTGAAAAATTTACATTAAAGTGAGTTCTCTGCAGCAGTGATAGTTGAGAGTTTCAAACCATGTCTACAGTGATTCATTTACAATTTTTGGCTTATGGGTCATAGGACTCGCTGTTTCCCATATCAACGAGTCCAACTACAAAATTATGAGTTCAGAATACTTTTTGAAATGACAAGTCTGCAATACTATTGCATCCTCTGACTCGCCGAAATTAAACATTTGCATCCCAGAGACAAAATGATGCGCAAAAGATGCAGGATGCGCAGGTAACAAAATCACTGCTGTATAGTAATTGTCCTCGCATTCTCTTTAACCTTGCTTTGTGACATTGACCTACTTTTTACCTTCCAGTACTATGACTGTGACAGACATATATATATGACTTTACTCGAGCAGGTGTGACACAGCGTTCCCTCAGAACTAATGTCATATTGGTTAAGTATAACGTGTTATCAATATCAAAACAGGATGAAGCTGTATTGCTCAGCTGTGTCTGCCATACTCTTAAATGACTAGCATGCATGTGGGACACCATTACTTGTTTGAGACAAAGTGGAATTCCTAAAGACCATGAAAATGAGTTCTTCACCAAAGACATTTACAGTCAAATTGGTCTAAAGTGCTTCGCAATAAAGGTGTAGTGTATTTAAAAGAGTGATCTAAAAGCACATGACATTCTCTATTCCGAATCACTTGTGTTTTGCATGGATAATGTACAAAAATGTGTTTTCATGGAGCTGCTATTTTGCGTTCATAGGTTAGGTTGTTAGGTTAGTGCACATAGATGTTCATTGTGAAAACATGTATAATGTACAGTTATCGTCACAGATACTGTTCTTGCAATTGCATGGAAGGTCATTTAAAAGCTTTGGGGCAGCTGTTGAATGGTTCATCATCATAGAATATATACAGTAAGTGTGTATTCAACTATCTTTTATCCATATTCATTTTGTTAGGTGGGCGGGTAGAATGTAGAATATGCAAATGGAAACTGTTATTTGTCAATAGGACTTTCGTTGCTGCCTTTGCTAAGCTTACCTTGTTTAGGGATGTAGGGTCTAGTTTTTCATATATTGCTCCAACAGACTGAGTGCAAGTAAACCTTTGACAGTTTAATAAAGGCCCATGGCCAAGATATTTCAGTCCCTAAAATTTCAGTGCACATTGAATCTTGCGTTTGAAAACGGATTTCTTACCAACCCCAAAGAAAGCACTGCCTATATCCCATCCAGCGAGACAGTATTTTATGATCAGTCTTGTGTGTTGTTCTTATGTAAGACTGGTGAATAAGATGTTAACAGGGATATAACGTCTAACAGCAACATCATATGCCGATTCGACATGTAAGAAAGATCTCATTTGTAGCTTCTTTTTTATCTATGATGAGGAAGTTACAATAAGAAAAAGAAAATCTGCACTGGGACATTTTGCAGCAACTTAGGCATGTATATATAGTTGGCCATCCAGAGCATGAAAAAAAAAAATCTGTTGGCATTTTTGAGTACATTTTGGCATCCATGCTCAAAGTGTATCTTGATGTGTTTTGAGAAGGATAGGGGTGGATGCCAAGTCTGGAAATGCCCCAAAGTCCCAGAATTAGGTCAAAGGTCAACTGAGTGCAAATTCTTGTATATTCGTCAGATTTTAGCGTTTTTATCAATTAGCTATCCAAAATTATCATTCAAAGCCATGCAAAATCTCTTTTGGATACTACAGCCATGCTATATAAACAAACAACATCATCAAGGCATGATGTGTGTTTGGATCAAAGGTCATTTAAGTGCAAAATCGGTGAAAATTGTAGCAATATATTTTTTTATATAGGGGCAAAATTCAAATTTTAAGTTCTCTTCTATCCTAATGGAAGAATTTTTTATTGCTATCCTGCTAGGTGTGTGTATATCATGTTTGGAAAGCAATGATTTACCAAGTTTACCGCGGTCATATATTCATAATAGGCATGTAAAGTATGTTACTGTATAAAATCAATTAAAATGTAATACAACTAAGAATAACCATTTCATTTTACAGAAATATTTTTTTTGCTTAATGCTTTGTATGAATATGTCATCTTATGCAATTATCTATCCTTTTATACATAAGATGTGTTTAAGTTGTGACTTACGTTACATTTTACCATCTGAGATTGAGTCATTTCTCAAAGGTATATGTTCCGAGCTACAGCTTTCATGAAAGACTTGGCCATGATCTCATGCTTATAGGACTAAAATATATTTCTTTTCTCATTTCACACATTTGTTGTGTTTGTTCCCATCTATGATAAATTGTAAAACACTTTTTACAAGGCCACTACCTGCTAATTGCATATACTAAACATAGCTTCATGAAAACACAAAGACCAAAAATAGTAAGTGAGTATGATCAGGAAATACCACAATCACAAACTGCAGACAACCCCGTGGCACCGTGAGGAAGAGCCGCTCAACCATCACGAGACACCAGGAAGACAAATTAAGCAAAGCAATCAGCTCTCTCTTCCCCATCAAGATGATTGCAATACTAGAATGGACATAAAGTAACGTACAACAATACATAGAACAATTACAGACTCCCACAATGGGAGTAACAATAAACAAAAAGTCAACAACAACAGAACCACCGCCTTAGAACGGACAGCAGCCTAAGCCACCGGGGGGCTTAAATGCATTTTACTGGTACCAAATCTTCGCCCTAGATTCTGCTGTTGTTGAAATACAAGAAATGTTCAGCTCGCATGGAGGCCATCTACTTAATGCAATGTATAATCCTTTCATAAAACATCAGGCGTGTTGAAACTATAATAGAATATGGTAAATACCATATACTGGAAGGAATATATCCTCTTATTGGTCTTCACATCGACCTGTTAGCAGATGGTAACATACATAACATAAAGCTAATATGCAGGTACATTCCTAATAATAACCATCCAGTGAAAACATTGTTAACTTTTTGTGGGGTATATCATGGAAATAGGCCTGACATTAAGGGTAATCCTCCATATAACTTTAAACATTTAATTGTAGGGGTGTCCTTTCATTTGCACATACTAATGAAATGATGTGGATTTAAAAGAAGCATTTCTCTGATTTCAGGCTGCTTGTGCAAACGTATTCATCCATATATAGAAGCAGTATAGATATGATATTAAAGGTAACCTCTAATTTTAAGATACCATAAAATATGTATATATGTCTTTCACAGCGCAACTTTTATACATTGTAATTGTTTCAGTGGCAATAAATTCAATTTTAAGTATCATTATTAAACATATTTTGCATATTATATTTTGCAATGATGATAGAGATCAAATGCTATGAGGTTATTGGCATGTGTTTCTTTATGTATTCTTTTTATATGTAAAATGCCAATGCAAATTATATTCCAAATTAAATTTCCCCAAAACAGATGTCTGGTGTTTTCTTGGGAATACAGGCATTCACCATATTGGAACACCTGATGATTTGATTGTATTCATAGTTTTCAATCAGTTTGGGATCATTTCTGAGCATTTAGAGTAAATGTGTCCAGAAATGGTTATCTAATATGTACATTTACTAGCATAATCCATTGGTTTAACATCTCCGATTTGCTTAATGTATATTAGATCTTAAGGTAGTTAACTCGCCTGTTCTAGTGTCGAATCTATCTGTTAACCATGACAATTTGCTAAGACAGGGATTGATTGCATATAGGGTAGGTGACTTACATTAATGTATACATCTACTGCTCGTAGATACAAGTGCAATATATCAGATTGGATAGCACTTGTAACTGGTAACATACTCAAAATGTGTAGTTTTAATATGACATTACTCTTGAAATAAAACTGAACTACTTTCCTTTCATTATATACAAGACAGTCCTCAATCAGTGTTAGTCTTCACAAATATCTACAAGGATATAGGCACAAGAGAAGAAGAGCCGCTCAACCATCACGAGACACCAGGAAGACAAATTAAGCAAAACAACCAGCTCTCTCTTCCCCATCAAGATGATTGCAATACTAGAATAGACATAAAGTAACATACACCAAAACATAGAACATTTACAGACTCCCACAATGGGAGTAATAATAAACAAAAAGTCAACAACAACAGAACCACCGCCTTATAACGGACAGCAGCCTAAGCCACGGGGGGGGGGGGGGGGGGGGGGGGCTTAAAGACAAAGAAAATTTAGCAATAATAGTGGTACCACTCATTATGATTCTCTCCAGGGGTCATACTGGACAGATCAAAGGCTAATCTCTATGAGGTGATTATGACTTCTTTACAGGGGGCAATAAAGTGGTCCCATGAAGGGATTAGGTATTTTCTGATAAAATATTGATCTTTATCTTAGTGAAAGAAATTGTGTTGTATACAGGTAAGTCCCCTATTGAGGCCCCTTTAAATTTGTGAGATACTGAAACTGTCTCTTATCAGTAAATTCACTAATGATTCCATATATCACAAAATATATGTCTTTAAATGCATTTTACTGGTACCAAATCTTCGTCCTAGATTCCGCTGTTGTTGAAGTACAAGAAATGTTCAGCTCGCATGGAGGCCATCTAACTAATGCAATGTTTCATCATGGAGAAACACTCTAATCAAATTACTACACCATGATGAAACAAACAAAAGGGTTCATGACTCACAGATAGTCAGAGCTAAAGAAAACCTCAAGTTTTATTTAGTAAGCCTAATTTAGTAAACCTTTTAAAACCAACAAACAGACCATAAATCACTTTTCATAGGACATATATAAAACATGTGCTAGGGTTACAAATAGCTCAACAAAATCAAATAGTTCATCAACAAAACTAAAAACAAACTACCTTGTGAATAAGAAAAGCAAAGAAATCAGCTGCGTGTGACACTACTTTTTCAAAATTCAGTTTGATCTGTGAGTTTCAGAGATGCAAACCACACTAGTGAATTTTGGGAGTCATGTTTTTGTTTTATGCTTAAGAATAAAACAGTTAACTGATCTTTAAAATAAAAAAATCACTGACATTCGAATGATTTGTTGTATATGTTAACATGAAATACGTTCAGATGGTTTACAAGATTGTTACATGCATGGCTCAGGTAACCTTACCTCAACCAACCTAAGTCTAAGATAATTAACAAGCAGAATAGTTTCTATCAGAATTACTGCAGAATATAATAAGATAATCATCATTTCAATATGATATGAAATCTAGTTCAACAAAACATAGAAGATTTTAATGGGGACAGATATTAAAATTAATTTTATAATGTAATTGTCAACAGTGAAAAGTGAAATTAAAGGAATTCGGCTTATGAGGAAAATCTTTAATACTAGATCTATGTAACATCCTATATTTGGACATTTATATAAACCATGCTGGTTCTCTACTACGATGTTTTATTTTTAATCTTCAAAAACCTATACCTGCTATAGAGGACACTCAGCACTACCCCTGCCTTAATTCCCGCCTTGCCACTAGATGTAAAAATAATGCTATGCTATTTTAAGTATATTATTTATATTAAGTCAATATTTTAATCATGATGTAGGATGCATGTTTATCGTTATGCACCATTGGTAGAAATCTGAAAACTGCAATATGAATGTATAAGAACCAAGCAAATTACAAAAAGTAACTGAGTAAGACCAGGAAATGCCTCAGTCACATATTGCAGACCAACCCATAGCACTCTTTTAAATTAAGTCTCATATATAATAAAATGTGTGTAGTATATATAAGCGAATTGTGGAGAGCAGACCCAAAATTTATATAAGCCTAACAACAATTTACTATCTTTATCCATTTATGTAAGGCACCCTTTGTTACCTACGTTACCTCATTAATATATGTGCAGCAATTTAAGATCCATTATTGTTAATATAGTTATAATTTGATTTCATTATGAAAGATATTTTGCCAATTCCAATGCAATGTAAACAATAGAAAAATGAATCTGTAAGCAGCTATGCGTTACATGCTGGAGCCAGTACAAATTACATACTAATTAGCATATTTAAATATTTACTTGATTTCACCCCATTGCAAGTTAAAAGTTATAAACAACTTCAAATATATGAAAATGAACATTTTCAAATAGAATATACAGGTCCATTAAAAAAGTTATTTCACTACGCAATATTTCAAAAGTTTTTTCACATTTCTATTTTATATTAATGGTCTATGTTTTACCATACATGCAATTAAATTCTCTACCATTTTGTTTCTATAAATCATATCAACGTATAATCAGACAGCAGTTGTATATATATATATATCAAATACATTTCAATGACAAAAACACAACAACCTTTCTTTAAATTACATTCCAATGAAAACACAACAATATTGTATGCCTACATCATACAGTAAGTATTTTGTTGCATCTCCATTTACTTCAATAAGATCTGCAATTCTCATTGGCATTGAATTGTAAAACTACTCTAGGACGTTCAGTGCCACACTATACCACGCATCACATGCTCTCTTCCACATCTTTACTATTTTATATGACATTTGAATACCAATCTCTATCTTCTTTATATTCCAAACGTTTTCTATGGCATTCATGTCCGGCTAATTCCCTGTTCATTCCAGAACGGCTATTCCTTTACAGTCTCGGAATATTCTAGTAATATTAAAGTTATGGCATGGCAGGAGATCATGCATAAAAATATATCCCTTCTGTATGAACACAACGCATTCACATGTCATTTCAATATCATGAATAATATCACTGACGTATATTGCACTATCTATGGTACCATTCACATTTCTCTGAAGAGACAGGCTTATGTTGCTAATGGGTTCCTAAACTTGCACACTTGCTGGCAATTTTACAGTGGTCTGAAAAAACTTAGCATGATATTTCACATTCTGGTTGCGCCACTCACGACAATGGCGTCGATTGTAATGACTGTGAAATACAGACTAATGTGAATGCGTTGTGTTCCCTTAGAAGAGATATATATCTTTATGCATGATCTTGTGACATGCCATAACTCTAAAAGAACTAGAATATGCCTAGAATGTAACGAAATACCCATTCTGAAAATGCCAATGAATTCGCCAGAAATTAACTTCACAGAGAATGTTTGGAATATAATGAAGAAAGATATTGGTAACCAACTGCCATGTTTAAAAGAAAGAGATGTGGAAGCGTGGTATAGTGTAGCACGAAACTACCCGGAAGAAACAATTCAATGCCAAGGACAATTGCAAATCTTATTGAGCAAATTGAGAAGCAAGGACTACATACTGACTTTAATTTATGATGATATGTACAGGTATGTAGTTGTGTTTTCAATGGAAAATATTTAAGTATGTTATTGTGTTTTCAAAGGAATGCATTTAATAATTAAATTCATATCCAAATGTTGTCTGATGATACGTTGATATGATTTATAGAAACAAAATGGCATGAGAATTGAATTACATGTATGGAAAAACATAGACCATTTTTTTCTTTTAAAAATGTGAAAAAACTTTTGAAATATTGCGTAGTGAAATAACTTTTTTAATGGACCTGTAGATCAATATCATGTATATTTCAGGTCAGGTATCATGGTTTATTCTAACACATGTAATTTGTAAAGTCATTATCTGCAATTTAGTATAAAATGTAACATACGTATCGCTGACGAGCAGAAATACATATCACAGATGTATGCAATTTATTTTTATGTCTAGTTTAAACATTTAATGCTTAAAATGTTTCACTAATACTATTAAAATAAATCAACATTAGCCTTGTACTGTGTGTACTGTTATTTTCAATGCCAGTAGGGTAACGTTGATTACAGGTGATTTATAGAAAAATGACTACAGAAAAGTTATTAAATTATGGGGTTCTAAGGCCCCAAGACATGTCCCAAACTGAAAATAGTTTTGCTTTCTGAGAGGTGCAGCAAACTCTCAAAGTAGCTCATATATCTCAGTTTAGCTCAATTGAGGGAGAAATCCCGTCAGAATTGCACAAAACTTACGATGTTTGTCTTTATAAAATCCACAAAAGGATGCTTCAAAATGGGTTTCTTTAATGATAAACATGTTAATATAAGCCTTCTGAAAGACTTTTACCCTTTTTAGAGTTAAAAAAGCATCTTGTTGTTGGACCAGAGAAATAAAGAAACACAGTTTGTAAAAATGCTCCGATTATTGCACTTGATGACCTTTGACCCCATTTTAAAGTCGACATATGAACATTTAGTTATACAAAACGATTTCTCAATGTTTTTCAGACTTATAACTATAAGCATACAAAATATGGCTTGAAATGAAATATGTTTACATATAAAGAGATAAAGTTGTTTTACAGTAGTACTTTTTTTCTCATTTTTGCACTAAATGACCTTTGACCTAATTTTTGGCCTTCATATGCAATTTCAGACTTGGCATCCACCCCTATGGCTTTGTACACATGCTAAATATTATGTTAAAAGTGGTCTAACATATGTACTCAAAAATGCCAACAAAACCAAAAATATGCATCTTTTTTGGATTCGGATTGCCAACTAACAGCCTTGTGTTTGCTTGCTCTCGTAGCTTTGAGATGTCCATATGCTCATCTTTGCTCGCTTTGGTGGCTCTGTCCTTCAGTCCACCACTGATTAAGATTGTATGTTTCTATTCAACTGGCTTTTATCAGTGTCAGTGTAATAAGCTACAAGGTTGACCTTAGTTTTGCTTCCGGATAATAATTTTCTCTATTCTTTGAGTACTTTCATGTCTACTTGTAGAAGCATTTTATGTCCCATTGTGGTGTTGCTTCTTTTTTGGCATACTTGCGTATTCACACTTTTCTCCCTATACATGTTAAATACAATGTGTATCTGTGAAACGGACTAATAGATGCAACTGGCCTAAAGTATGTAGACACGGAACTGTTCAACTATGGCTACAGATGTTACTAAAGCCGTTTTAGACAGTATTGTTAGCATCTGTATCAAAGCTGTAGCATCAAAGATAATGCATTCTGTTTTCTCAATAATGCTACTTTGCCTTCAGATATGCTTTTGAGTTAATGGATGAAATCTGGTCAGTGATTCGAGCCATAGTTTTTGAACATATTTTAAGACTCCTTGTGCATTTCCTGAAAGAGCAAGCTGCTTACAAATACAGACGCATCACCTAATCATTCATGACTACACTGCTGTATCTTTGGCATGTCTGCCAGTGTCTTATTGTTGGCCTTTTGCTTGGGTTCATCGAACATCTTCTGAGGTATGGCTTGTCCATCAAGCTTTATAAATTCTTCATTCATGAATTATATCCTCACTCCCTGTGTCTAAATGCACCAAAAAAGCCTGGATGATATAACACATGTTGCAAAATCCGTTAGAAGTGTGAGGCGTGGCCTCTGGGAGTTCAAATGGGAAACAAAGAATCGACTGTCAAACATCTTAATTATTTTCACAACAGAATCATATTAGTGCTTTTGTATCAGAATGATGTGAAGGTCAACTCCGGTTTGGTTTACCTGTACATGTACATGCACTTCGACATACATATTTGTGGAACATCATTGAGTACTTTGCGGTCACAGGCTTGGCTCATAAACCACGTGACCTAGTCAATGAATTGCCTTTTAAGGTTAGTCCCGTGATTCCTCTAGATCCTATTAAAACTTTGTACTCTGTTGCTTAGACCACACAGTTAATCCAGGCAGAATAGAACTTGTCCTCTGACATTTTTACAGTACATTAGCCTTCATGGAAACCATTAATAACCTCTTCAGGAATGTACTGTATTTGAAGGATTTTATATGATATACATATATGTTGCTTATAAACATCAGAGGGAATAGTTTCGCCTTTGCAAACTGATGAACATCTCAAAGACAAAGCCTAGTTGGGGAGAGGAATAGTTTAAAAGTAAGCAATACTATCTCCATCGAGTCATTTCAAAAGTAATAATGTTGTAGAGATAGGCATTCGTTTTTACCTGAACTCTGATAGCAGGTTAATCTGTACAGCTTCACAAAACGACCAGATAGTATTAGTTAATTACAGTTATATGTTCATTTCTGTGTCTGATTCATAGTCAGGATTCCTCTTAGAACTCGTGTAAATGACACTGGACATCATCAGAGAAAGTTCTGTTGTTCTTGCAGCACCACTTTCAAGAACTGTATAGAAAATGTTATTTTAAAAAGTAAGTGAGTACGACCAGGAACTGCCACAATCACTCAAACAGCACGGTTAGGAAGAGGCAAGGCATAATAACTGACGCACGTAAAGCTTTGTCACACTCTTTTCTAGACAACTTTTGTTTTACACTGTCAACAGCAGAGACATCAAAAAAGTAAGTGAGTATGACCAGGAAATACCACAATCACAAACTGCAGACAAACTGAAATTCAAATGACAGTTCTCCGAGTCTCGCCTAACCATGAAGGTATCCAATGCTAGCAAAACCTGTTATGAGAAGATGCATTCCACCTTCACATAGAAAGATACATTTCATGTACATAGGTTTAGTTCAAGTGATTTCTAAAGCTTTCGTAAATAAACCCTTATCAAAATGTGCAGACGTATAAATTTGAACAAGTACACTTATGCACATTTGCATTCCCTTCAGAGTTGTATTATAACTGCTATAAACTGTTGGGGGGGACATTATAATTGGATTAATTGCTACATTAAATGCATTTATGTTTACTTGATATTGCAAGGAAAAACTCCTTTTTATGATTTAAAAATGTACATGTAGATCAAATGCAATAAACGTGACCATTTGTAAAAATCATTGGTTTTCGCGACTTTTGCACTCAATGACCTTTCAATTATAGTTGGCAATGTGCGTAAGTAGCATATCAAATGCAAACAAAATTAACATTAACTATTGGATCAAATACAACCTAATAACATGAATTTTGACAGTATATATTCTTCTTGTCATAAAAAGAAATCATCATTCCTTTCTGAGCTATGATGACGGTACCCATGTTTAAAGGGCCGTAATTTTTTTCGCACAAAATTCTGAAAGTGGCATCATGCAGTTCTGAACTCAGCACACTCTAAGCTTTAAAATGATGTATGATGCTACTTGTTACCCTTCCGGTATGGGTACATGTCACTTTTAGTGACCTCTGCTGCAGCACTAAAAGTTGCCAAAGTCAGAATGGTCCATTGTATATATTGACGGGTCACAGGTTATATATATCTTTCTTTGAAGATCTGCTGTACTTGATACAGACGTCTTCTTGGTTTTGGATGCATAAAATATGAGTCAAATGGGCCTCGATGAGAGAAAGCCCGTCTTCGGGGGATTTTCTAACAACATAGGCGCAGATCACTGCATTTGTGATTTCCTTATTGGAAAATATCATATAAAAATAGGTTTTATCTAGCTAGTCTCTTTAGTTGAGGAGACTGGTTTGGGTATGACCTGGTCGGAAACCCCAAAGACAGGGTTTCTCGCGTTACGGCCCAAATTACATCAGCAAAAGCAAGGCAAAACAATCTCATGTATTTATTTGTATAAAGACAGCCAAAGATTGCATAAAATCACGGATATTAAAATGCATCACAGTACGTCAGTTATACAGAGAAATGCCGTGTAACAGCAGAGAAAACATATGTAAAATGTTCAATGTCTTTTGGAATAAACCTGTACAAATATGCATATTAAATATAGAGACCGCCACTTCCAGATTCCTCCCGCCCTTCAGATTACCTAAAGTGTCGAAATTTCCAAGTGATCAGGGGTTGCACCAGCGGTACTAGACTATCTTAATAATTTTATTCTAACACTGCAGGGCATTTTAAATTCCTATTTGATGTTGATTTTTTGAAAATGTAAGAAGTAAAATAATATTCCAGATTTTCGCGTTTCTTTTCATTCCGGTAGGACTATAATCACGATACAAGAGCACAACAAATACGCTCGCCACAACAAGAGCACACCCAAAGTCAGGCAACTATCTTCTAACAAAACTACTAGGTATTCGATTTATGATTATTGGGGTTATTGATAAGCCACTGTAGTTGATCAAAGTAAAATGCCTACCTCTAGAAGATGCAATGAGGACCTGAACAGTAACTAGGCTGATCCCGAGGATAAGGATGGATTTGAAGGCCCTGTCTTTCCTGCTGCTCGCTCGGGACATTTCAGCATCCGGGGAACTCCAGCTGAAAACGAATGTAATAGAACACGTCATATAACCGTTACCCCTGTCATGCTGAACCCTCATTTATCCTTTTTGAAAACACTGTAGATCGAGATCAGATGCTTTTCCGACAAAGCCATATGATCAAGATCCACTCCACTCTGTTTTCCAGTCTGATTGAAAATACGCTCTTGCAAATTGGATGGGATGCTGTAAATTCACAGAATGGAAATTGGAGAGGACTGTGGCATCTAAAAATAGTAAGCATGACAAGGGTAGTGTTGCCGCATTTGCTATAGCGTTTTTATTCTCTCAGGCTAATGCACTAGCCATCTTGCATATATGTACTAGACCTTAACCCACTTAAGCCGAATAAACTTTCCTATCTCTATCGATAGGACGAGTCTATTTCAAACTTTAGAGATGTTGGGTGGTATTTTTCATTTTTATTCAAATTTTAAAAGAAACGTTTTGCGGCGTTTGATCTGGTTTTGCACTGTTTGCCGATGTCCCCCAAAAAAGAACGGTAGGCTTACATGGGTTAATTGTGCATGTTTTTCTTGTAAATGTTAAACTGTTTATATTGCTCTTCTCATTGTATATACGAGGGGCATCTGGAAAGTTCTTGGCATGGTCTTTTATCTCAGTAACCGATTTACAAACCCTGTCATGTTTGGTATCTTTTTAAAGAGCTATATTTCCTCTATGTTATAGCACAAATTTCATGAGGATATTATAATGCCGACACGAAAAATATTATTGTGAATACATGTACTGTTTGTACATTGGAAAACGCAAAATTTCAGTAGCAAATATAACATTTTACCTTTTGGAAAGAGTGCAGAGCATTAACAATATTTCATGAAATTAGATAATTTTCTACCATTTGGTAGGCCACAATCTGGTAGTTATTATACAATTAATGACCAAGATGGATGTTTATAATAACTAAATACCGGAACAGCAACACCAAAACCGTCTAGAAAGCAAAGCAATGCGCTAATTTTTTCGACTAAAAATCGCATGTCACAATGCACATATTTTGAAAATATATAGCCGACAGTAGTAAAAGCAAAACATATACTTAATAGGCATTTTTCATGCCCCAGTAGTGACACAATCTATAGTAAACATATAAAGAAAACTCGAAAAAAGTCTCATTTTTGAAAGTTTACCATTTCTCTATTATATACAAATATATTCTCCAATTGTTAAATGTTAATATTACCTCTTGTCGAAACCTCAGTGACAACCAATTAGTTTGTATGATTAAAAAGTTGTTAATAAAAGGCTTTAAGCATTTTGGTATAAACAAACGGAGAAAAATATTAATGCAGGAAAACTTGATACATATTTTAGTATTAAAAAACGAATTCATTGCTGAACCATATTTGATGTTAGAACATTTTTATATGAGAAAGGCTATTTGTAAACTAAGGCTCAGTTCTCATAATCTTTTAATAGAAACAGGTAGATATGTGAAGCCAAAGTATGCCTCTCTCGAAAGAATTTGTAGGCATTGTAATTTAAATCTTATAGAAAATGGGTTTCATTTTCTTTCACAGTGTTCTCTATATGAACCAGAAAGAAAAAAAACTATACGATCATATACATCCTATAAACAGTAATTTCATGTCATTATGCGATAATGATAAAGCCCTATGTCTATTATCACAAGACGACAATAATATTTTATCAGCACTAGGTACTTATATAAATTGTTGGTTTGAAAAAAGAATTAGAGATGTGACAATAACTTCAAATAAAGAATAAAAAACTTAAGGCCGCTAGCGCCATCATACATTCTATCATTATCTTCATCATCATTGACAATATATAATTGTTTTTCACAGTACGTATTGAATTGACATTTGTTTATAATGCTATTGCCTGTTTAATATGTGTACATGTTTTGTTAATGTGGTATCAAGTTATGTATGTTTGTTTTGCTTTGTTGTGACTGTCTATATGTGTGTTATTATGCATTGTCTACACCAATGAATATAATATGTATTTTGTGTAATGCCCGTAAGGCTCCTTGATTGGAAAATAAAACATATTCTATTCTATTCTATTAGTCAACATTTTCTGAATGTAAAGGTGTAAGTCGTGC
Organism: Loripinus fragilis; assembly: GCA_964019695.1. NCBI lineage: Eukaryota > Metazoa > Mollusca > Bivalvia > Lucinida > Lucinidae > Loripinus > Loripinus fragilis. Next base: position 46,601,010 of record OZ026526.1, read on the forward strand.
AAGCGATGCTCGCATAATATATTTTAATAAAAAATTAATTTGCACCAAATCGTTAATTTGTCAAACCATGGTCATAAATAAGGTCCTCAATTTTCATTCGTTGTTTTACAAATATTTTGCTTAATATTTCAGCCACTGTATAAAATCTACACATTTTGAGCATGCGCTGCACGTGCACGCCGAATCCTTTTTCGACAAAAATTAAACCATCAAGTGGCCATTGAATTCTAGTTTACAAAAGTGTTTTATTTGATAGCATTTTATCAACGCATAGTGGAGTTATGATGCCATGCTAAGAACTTTTCAAATGTCCCTCGTATGTTAGAGTTAGGCACGCAATGCCTAACTCGGCTAATAAAGCCAAGTACAGTAAAGTAAAAGTCCTAGATTTATTATCGTATGAAACTAATGGTCCCCGCTGCGAGAAAGTCTTTTTGGGTTGTGGTCAAATAATAGTGAAACTAGTCCCCTCAGCTACAGAGACTACCAAATATTCGAAAAACTGGATTGCATCATGTACTGCTATTATCCATTCCAGATCGCGCAGTCTGATTTGCGCATTTGTTGTTCGCATTCATGAAAAGCATATTTTGTCACGCCGTGGCTCTAGTAATATCAAGCTTCTGGTAACCTATTAGAATGTAATTTATTTAAAAAATGAATGCAATTTTTGGAAGGTTCATGGAATCATGAATACTTCGGGTCTCGTGCAAAGTAAGTGAAGCCCGAACGGCTTCACGTTAACTTTGCAAGAGACCCGAAATATTCATGATTCCACGAACCTTCCAAAAATTGAATTTATTACTTATATTTACATTTTATATTATCAGTCAAGTTTCAATTTTCAATTTTCACACAAGTTGGCTGGTTTTCCAGATATTTTGAATTAAATAAGACATAACGTAGGGTTTGGAATAGCCAAAACGCCAAATTTCCGCGCTTAACGTTATGGCGATATGCGTTCAACGTCACGCAAACGTCAGTAAACAAGCAACGTTATTGGCTGAACTTGACGTTAGCCCGCTGAAATGGCGCGTATGGGGATGTGGCTTAAATCGATTTGTTCATGAAGGTATGAACAACATCTCAAATGTAAAGGTTCATTTAAAGACTCGCAGTGGAAATGTAAATATACCATTTTCATGTCTTGTAATAACTGAAGATCATATTTCTAGCTTTCGATGTCTATTTCAAGGCTTATAATTGCACTTTTTTGTACGGTTGGTCGTCCGTATGGGCAGATAATCTAAGAGGCTTAGCGACTGAGTCATGTGTCGAAAGTATGGACACACAAAAACATAAAGGGTGATAAGAAAGTTCGTTCCGCTCTTCATCATAGAATTTCGAATCATTTAAAAAGGAAATTATGCTGAAAAATTGCATTTTCAATGGGTCTGTTATTCCTTGTGATGCACTATAGCGTTTGACATCGTGTCTGACATCAAATGTCGGTACTGCCTTTCAGTCGGTCTAGAAAAATCTGATATTTTCCAAAAAAGCGGAATTTATTATTTTGGATGTTTTTTACAGCCCTGCAGTTTAATAAACGTACTAAAGGCTTATACGAGGATGGGATCAAAAGTAATGCCACTGGCTAAAATATCACCGCAAATGTTGGCGGGAAGATAAAACCCACGCCTTGTTTGTGTTCTCCATTCTCTCACCTTTCAATCGATGTATCAACTGCACATGTAGACACAATATCTCTCGTGATATTTACTTTTGCACAAACCCTACTCATAGGTGGTTAAGCAAAATGGTTGGGAGAAGCGTTGAAAATGAGATCGAAATCAGGGCTGACATTAAGACTCGCGCAATACTTAGCAGAGGTTCAGCGGACATTTATGCTGACATATGTACTGTTTATGTTAGAAATTCAATGTAATTTTCCACAGTTTGCAGACATGTTAGGGACAGGTCAGTGCAGGCGTAGGGTCTGTTAAAAGTGCTCCAAAATATTGTAGATCTAAATCTGCAAGAAGTCCAAAGATTGTTATAAAAAATTATATAGTAAAATAGGACGCAAAGATATACTTCTCAGCAGATTGCGGACATGGTTGGCATTTCAAAAGCATTTGCACTGCGCTTTTGGCGAAATATTTTGAAAATGAAGAAGGAAAGCACTTGGTTGGCCCCACATTTGCTCAATGAGGAGCAAAAATACACGCATGTTAGGACAGCGCGCAAACTGTTAAAACGATTTCAAAGATATGATCAGAAATTATTTATGAATGTAGTAACATATGATGAGTCTTGGATGCACTATTTCGAACCGCATCGAAAAATAAGTAATCGAGTATGGCTGACCAAAATGCAAGAAGGCCTTGTATTGCAAAAAGGATTACCAGTGTAAAAAAGGTTATGTATGCCATATTTTTCACTCCTAACGGACTAGCAATACAAGTCTCTATACCCAAAGGCAAGTCAATGAATACAAGGTTTTACAGGAACAAAGTTCTTAGAAAATTTGTCAAATTCTACCAGAAATGTTGACCGAAGATAGGCATCTGTGGTATCAATTTGTAAATGACAATGCCTCAAGTCACAAGGCCGGAAGTGTGGCGTCGTTTTTGGAAAGAACAGGAGGTCTATGTTCTAGAACATTCACCCTATTCCCCTGATCTAGCCCCCTGTGACTTTTTTCTCTTCCCTCGTCTCAAGAAAAATCTTGCTGGCAGAAATATACTTCCCGCCAAAAGTTAGGTGTCTCCATATTAAACCTCCTTAGAGGTATACCCCAAAAAGACTATGAGAAAGTCTTCAAGGATTGGATTAAAAGTTTGAAAATTTGTGTATCTGTGAAGGAATGGTATTTTGACAATTTGAAATAAACAAAAATGCAATCCCACCTTTAGTTGGCATTTAACATCATTGGTTGCATTACTTTTGATCCCGCCTTCGTAGAAGATGAATAACAACTCCATTTATGGTTTCTTAACCAATTAGTTCTTGCCACTATGGCCAGGACATGACAAGGGTTCTTTGTCATATACCCCCATTTTGCTCTTCGAGCCCAAATATTTCCGAGGGTACTTGATTTTGAAGATAATTAATTCGGTGATAAAATATTTGATTAAACATCTAGGTGTTTATTTCTGTCAGATGTGTCGACTTTAAAGAGTTCCAGTGACATTTATGTAAAATAAAAGGAACATAATTTTATTGCGGAACGAACTTTCTTAACACCCATTAGAATACAGTTTAGCTCGTCCGAGCCAAAGGCCCATGCGATGGCTATAAGTATACCAAAATGCCCATGCATTCGTCCGTCTGTCAACATGTTCAAATATCTTCTCTAAAAACACTGGACCAGTTCAAATAAAAATTATTTGGAGTCTCCTTAGGATGGAGGACTTGCATGTATAATTCCTGGTATAATGGTATAATAATGATAAAAACACTTTTTTCCAGAACAAAAAAAAATGTCCGTCGGAATTTGTATGTAGCATTGAATTTAAAATTGAAACTATAGGAAGTCTAACATGTGAGTAATCCGTCTAGTAACATGGTAACAAGTACAATGCTGATTTCTGAATTATCAGTTCCGAATTATCATGTACTCTGCGACTTTGAGGGCTCCTATACGTTGTCTTTGGGTGTAGTTTTTTCCAGTTCGATTAAAGAGACTTAGTCTGCAACTATGAACATTTTTCGAAAAAAAAAAATCTTTTTAAATCATTTGCAAAAGCAGAATTAAGTTAAGTTTTCACAATAAATATGTTCACTATAGCTGAAAACGGCACGGAAAAGTGCATTATCTTATAAAAACATGTGTTTTTTTTTCTCTTGTTGGTAATTATTTGCGTCCCTCCAATGATTATGGACAGTCAAGTTTTAAAGCTGCATACACTGTAACTATGAACATTTTTCGAAAAATTTTATTTTCTTTTTAAATCATTTGTAAAAGTTGAATTAAGTTATGTTTTCACAATAAATCTATTCACTAGAGCGGAAAACTGCACGGAAAAGTGAATTATCTTATAAAACAGGTGTGTTTTACTCGTGTCGATAATTATTTGCGTCCCTCCAATAATTATAGACAGTTAAATTTAACATAAATGCTGTTGTTTCGATACTGATAATTTGTTAAGATTTACGAAATTGGTAAAATGTATACCTGAATTTTAGTTTTTTTACTGTGTTCTTGAATAATAGAAACATTAGTTCAAAAATTAAAAGATCAAAAGTTACAGACTATGCAGCTTTAACATAAATGCTGTTGTTTTGATACCGATAATTTGTAAAGATTTACGAAATTGGTAAAATGTTTACCTGAATTTTAGTTTTTTTACTGTGCTCTTGAAAATCGAAACATTATTTCAATTATTAAAAGATCAAAAGTTACAGACTATGCAGCTTTAAAGATATATAACTGATGAAAAATTAATGAAGTATAAGATCTATGCAAATTTGCATAGGTTTCATATGCATAGGTTATAGATCATATATTACAATTATAAAGGAATTAAGTGGGAACGAGCGCAGCGAGTGAACCACTCAATTCCTTTATAATTGTAATATATGTTCTATGACCTACTTATAGTTTTTCCCCTTTCCTGACTGCTCCTAAGGAAATGATCGCAGTATCCTGTGCAAGAGTTTGGAGCGTTTTAAAGCAAGATTTATTTTCACTATTCTGTCGTTTATGAGAAATTTATATCAAGTTGAGCATGAATGAAGTTTTATAACCTCGAAGCTCCGAGGTTATAAAACCTTTTTCATGCTCAACTCAACTGAGCATGGAATATATCATGCTCATAAACGTTAAAATGCCAACAATTGTTGGCGTTTCAACATTTATTAGCATGAATTGTTGACATTTTAACATTTATGAGCATGATAAATACATTTGATAGTTTGAAAGCAAGAAATGTCTTTATATTTCAACATTTAAGTTTTTATAAGCAATTAAAATGCCATGCTCAGTTGAGTTGAGCATGAACAAAGTTTTAAAACATCGGGGCCTGGATTCCATAGTGACACAATTTCTTAACTTGTTTACCCTTTTTCATGAACAAATGTAGAAAGCGATATATTCACATTGTGCAGTATATCTTTAAATTCTACATGAAGTATAAGAACTTACCAGATTAAATTGAAATAAGTTCCCAAGATGCACTCTCGGCGTGCTCAATGTATAAATCCATAGATATACTCTAAGAATCACGGTTAAAGCGAAACAAAGCCCAATTTCTGGTCGACACAAATATACCTACTTACTGTGGCATTGCGTTCCATAGACTCTCTGGGGGTAGATTAATACATTTGCCATTCGTTAGGCAGAATAATCCATTCAGTAATTATTAAGCGGATTAGTAGAGAAAACTGCTATTGTGGCAAAGAATCAGACTACAATCACTCAAGAATATTTTTCACACTAAATAATACCATGGCAAGTGTGATGGTTTTGTTGAATTATGTTTTGTGTTTCAAATTACCAAGGCGTTTGCGAAACCATACGCTTTATTAACTAGAATTTGCTATTGTATTAAACTTTCATCTTTTCATGATTTACACACACACTTGTCAGAATTTGTAATTTAATTATCTCATATACTGATGAAAAAATGTGTATACAATGTTTATTTCCATTTTATAGAGGGTTCAATCACAAGCTTTCAGTAAGTTTCTTGGATTCAGGGAAATCAGTGTGGATCCAGATCAGCTGGCTCTCGATCTGCACTGTTTCTAAAACAACAGATTTGGGTTCATCAGGACATGGGTTTCATGTAAAACTGACTCATTTGCACATAATAAACATATTTGCTAGAGATGTTTTCAGTGTGCACATGCGCAGTTCTTCACCACCAGCAATGCCACACTGGTAAATGTATACGTCAATTTGGTGGTATTTACGCGTATTGCCGGTGCTTCATAGACCGGAAGTGGTAGATATTGGTGTTAATACTATATAGAAAAACAAGCTATATGCCCTAAGGACTATAGAATTAGACCATTTTAAGTATTCAGTATGTACATGGCGATTTGTGTTAGCATTTAGGAACAGATTCGAGTACCGATCATCCAGATCGGTATTCGAATCTATTCCTAAATGCTTACATAAATCGCCATGTGCATGCCGATTACTTAAAAATGATCTAATTCAACAGTTCTATAGGCATCTGGCATGTTTTTCTATATAGTATTAACACCAATATCTACCACTTCCGGTCTATGAAGTACCGGCAATATGCGTAAATACCACCAAATCGAAGTATACATTTACCAGTGTGAATGCTGGACGTTGTAGACAAAACTGCACACTGCAACTGCTCACATTTTCAAGCTGGGTAATTTTTCATGGTTTTGTTGTCGTGTGCTGACTTTTTTTTCAAAATTAACTATTTTCAAAGAATTATTTCAGGATGTCAAGCAGGTTGGATCCAGATGTAGACATACGTTCTGTCGGTCCTGATCTGGGTCCAAACTAGTGCAGATGTCATCAGCTGACGACAAAAAAAAGTCAAGATATGCCGTTTTCATGTTTACTGAGTGATTTATAGCATAAAATTGTTATTCCGGTAATAAACGGTGGGAGGGTAATTCAATAAACGGTGCTCTATAGTTAGATGAATGACTAGATGACTTTATTGAAATGTCAAAGATATCATATTAGTCTTATACTTATACTTCATTAGATGAATGACTAGATGGTATTATTGTTATGACAACGATATCATATTGGTCTTATACTTATACTTCATTAGATGAATGGCTAGATGGCATTATTGTTATGACAAAGATATTATATTGGTCTGTTACTTTTTAGATGAATGGCAAGATGGCATTGTTGTTATGACAACGATATCGTATTGGATTCATACCTTTGAAATGAATGACTAGATGGTATTATTGTTATGCCAAAGATATCATATTGATCTTATACTTACACTTCATTAGATGAATGACTAGATGGCATATTTGTTATGACAAAGATATTTTATTGGTCTTATACTTTTTAGATGAATGGCTAGATGGCATATTTGTTATGACAAAGATATTATATTGGTCTTATACTTTTCAGATGAATGACAAGATGACATTATTGTTATGACAACGATATCGTATTGGATTTATACCTTTGAAATGAATGACTAGATTGTATTATTGTTATGCCAACGATATCATATTGATCTTATACTTATACTTCATTAGATGAATGACTAGATGGCATATTTGTTATGCCAGAGATATTATATCGGTCTTATACTTATACTTAATTAGATGAATGACTAGATGGTATTATTGTTATGCCAAAGATATTTTATTGGTCTTATACTTTTTAGATGAATGACAAGATGGCATTATTGTTATGACAACGATATCATAATCGTAATGAGATTTTGTTCGATCTTTTATATTATAAGCTGGGATTAGATGGAATTTTGGCGTGTTTTTGTTGCTCTACTTTTAATTAGTCCCCAAGTGTACCTTATGATATATAAATAAACTATGTCATCAGTGGTGTAAAATTCGTGCATTAAGCATACAATAACTTATACGGAGGCGAAAATGGATATATATATATATATATATATATATATATATATATATATATATATATATATATATATATATATATATATATATATATATATATATATATATATATATATATATATATATATATATATATATATATATATATCAAGAAAAAGACTAAGTTATTCTCATTTACAAGGCATTTGGGCCTTAGTTCAAACTATGACTGTCCCAAAAAATAAGTTTTACATGTAGTTACAAATGTACGCGATGTGCATTTACATCCACATGCTAAACGTCGATCGTACATGTATTTAGTAAGGATTAAAGTTGCTCAATCAAAGAAAAACGGGGATCACTTAAAACCTGGAAGCACTGTAGTAGGTAAGAAGATAATTACAGCGTTTACTTAAATGGACCAAAAGGTCACTGTCGTGTTCGTATATGGCATTACCAGTTCCCGCATTACATGTTTTAACTATATGAGCCTATTGAGAGCAATTACATTTACATTATATGTAAAGGTCAATGAAATTTGCTGAAAGGTTAACTCTTAAAGCTCCACCTATAATTTGCAGCGGACGACAATTTCAAATTGTGTTGCTTTTTTCAAAAATAACAAATAAGGCATGATATTTCATGAGAATCGTCTGCTGGCAGACGATTCTCATGAAATATCATACCTTATTTTTGTTGAAAACAAGGAAAGATGAAGTAAAATCTGTCGTCTGGTGCAGTCGTGACTGGTGCTTTAAGGGTTATGTATATGCATGGCTAACAGTATATAATCTACACTGCTTGAAAAAAAAGTTATGTTCTGAAATACTATGAGGCCACTATTACAAATGAAGACGGTTGTGGCAGGATACAGGATATTTGTAACAAGCAGTATTGGCACTTTGCATGCTTGGTAATGCTTCTCGCCGTCTGCTGATTTACACACTTCGCCTAAAGAGCCAAAGCTAAAAGCGTGCTATATCAAACAATATAGTCACAGTTTTGAAAGCACGTGGAAAGCGCGCACTAACTGACATCAATTGTTACTGCAAACTGACGTCAGTCGTGGTGTTAAACGGTGTAACGTCGTTTTTCACGCTTGAAAGACGCTACATATTCATGTAAACGTATGCGACACAGTCCAACTATTAGCGGGATTTCTTCAGGTAGCAGTCCACTAAATATTCATGAGGTGTGGTCACGCCCTTTTGGGGGAGGAAATAGTCTTCAGAATAAAGCTCCTGTGGGTCATTCCATTGGTCATATTCCTTTGCTTCATTAGAAGGTGATAGGAGGCCAGATTAAATAAATCAAAATCCAGAAAGTTTGAACATTTTATGCCCCAAGCAGGAGAATAATGTTTAGATTTTTAGAGTGCCCCCTCTGATAAAAATAATCTATTTATTTTCTGTCGGACTAGGGGGGTTCCCAACTTATTTACACATGACTAATTTTTGAGATGGGAAACATCCATTTTTGTCAACATAAATCAAATAAGTAATGGCAGGTATTTCAAATAAAACACGTTGTGAAAATTGTATATGTGACTTGATTTTTAGAATGGATTATTCTACACCTAAGGAATCTTCTAACGCATAAACTTTTGTTTTGGCATTTTCTTGTAAACTAGAACTTCGAATTAAAAGATATTTTGGAATAAATTAGAACAATGTTTTCTGGTAATGTATGGTTATTTTTAGAGAAATCTGATGAAGAACATTTGAAATATTGAATTTTGAGTTGAAAACTTCGAAAAACGAAAGTCGCAAATGTACCACTTTTCAAGCAAATCAATATGGAAAACAGAATAGCAATTTGTCCCTGTAGTCCATTTATCAACTTGAATTAATGTTTGTTTTCAAGGGTAAGTCAGTTTGTATTCTATTATTCATAAATTAAGAAATAAGACACACCCAACTTCTATCTTCTACATCCACAATGTATAAAAGTGAACAGGCAATGCGCACACACAAGCATTTACATATTTCCTGACAATCGCATCGCATAATGTGCTCGATTGGCTTTAGATCTGGAGAGCAGGATAGCCATGCTAAAACATTTATTCTGCTAGCTAGCAGCAGAGCCTTGCTAATGGTTTTCACAGTGTGGATGTTTTATATTTCAACTAAACAAAATCACATGACAAAAATAAGTGAAGTATGACCATGAAATACCACAATCACACACTGCAGACCAACACATTGCACTGTGAGGAAGAGATGCAAAGCACTAACAGGCAAATGAAATTAAAAGGCATTTTTAAGCAACCAGTTCTCTCTTCCCCGACGAGACGATTGCAAAACTACAAAATGACACTAAGTACTGCACAACAAAACAAGGACCAAACACAAAACACACACAAACAATAGGAGCAGCAATGAATAAACAGCAACAGACACACCACCTTAGAACGCTCAGTCGAAGTTACTTGGGGGCTTAAATAAACTTTACTAGTCAAATCGTCGCCCTAGATTCTGTTGTTGTCAAAACAAAAAACATGTTAAGGAGGCTTCCTTACATATCCAATGTACAATCAATTAATTACTATGGCGAAACAAAGAAACTGGCTCTGAACTCATAGACAGTCAGAGTTAAAAAAAATCCCCCGCCCCCAGTTGAGCCACGGTGGGCACATTCAAAGACAAACATCAGGCACTGACCCACCAATGAAAGTTTTATGCCAGGGACTTCAATGTGTCTGCAGCCTAACCGCCGTGAATTGCATGCATTATTTAATACAAAATGGGTTTTTTTTATTGTTCAGCATGGCAAATGAAATTAAAATTGCCTCACTGAAACGCAGACTTTTCCAGGTTACTTTGAGCCTAAATTCCAATTTTTTGTGACTTCCTATTTTGACCCTTTCAAATTAAATAAGCTGTAATTTGCATAATACCCAAGATATTGTTGTGAAATTTTCACACATGATGTGAAGAATATTGAATTTTTGATTGACAACAAAACAATTGAATACTTTTAACATTATCAAGCTTTTGTACCAAATTGTTTACTGTATGCGTTGGAAGATTCCTTAAGTATACTGCTATTTTGCACTGTCTACAACGGAGAAATATTCAGTGGAAAGCCTCCTTCAGTGCAATGGCGGAAAGTTGAAAGAAGCTGAAGACTTCAAATGGGTTTTCGTCGTTCATTGTGTCTTAGAATCGAAATAGATCAGCTCTTGTGCGTTAATTGTTGAGTAATAATTCACTGTTAGTCGGTCAGTTGTACGAAGATAAATCACTCGCGCTGCGCGCTCGTGATTTGATCTTCTTTACAACTGACCTCCAAACAGTGAATTGCTTCAATTCAGTGCTTGAGCTGATCTATTTCTTAGATTTACTTTTTTCATAAAATTCTTTCACGAATACCATCAGAGTTGCCCAGCAGCTTTGGTTGTGCAAGACGACGCTAGCGTGCAAAGAAATTTAAAAAGGGCGCAGTGGCTCAGTGGTAGAGTGCTTGACTCGAGACCGAGGGGCCGCGGGTTCGAGCCTCACCGGCGTCACTGCGCTGTGTCCTTGAGCAAGAATATTAATCCTAGCTTAGTACTGATTCAATCCAGGAAGAACCTGTCCCTTTATAACTGAAAGATTGTTGATAGGACGTAAAGAATCAAATCAAACAAACAAAAACAAAGGGCTACGAAGCTGTATCAACTTTTAGGATCGAGTAAAAATATATATAGGGAAATGTATGTCCATCTCTGCGAGCCTGTAAAATATGTGGTCACATTGTGTATTTGTCACATTCCGTATTTGTCACATTCCGTATTTGTCACATTCCGTATTTGTCACATTCCGTATTTGTAATACAACTTCTACAAAAAAGCATTCTCTGATTGGCTGAATATACCTTTAGCTGGTTGTTGCTACGAAGTAAAGCATCTTTAAATAACATTTAGCTTTCAAAGGTCAAGGTCAGGTAGACATCAAATTTGTCAAAGCTGTCAGACAGCTAAAATATATTGGGAAAACCGACAGTAGATTTTTCACTTAAGAGAAGGACAAATAAATACACTATCCCGCAAGTCTTTTATGACAGTGACGTAAGGTATATCCCAAATTCAATACCACTTTCAATAACTGTAAGATATGCTGATTATTTAGATTTAGTACCAAAGCATATTATGACCTCACAGTTGGAACCCCTTGTTCAGTAGCAGACAGGCATGGTTTCTTAATACAGTATGTATAAACATCACACGTAAAGTATTTTAACTCAATATTTCTTTAAATGTCTTTATTACATGATTAGAATCTTTGTGAGAAAAGCCCCCCCCCCCCCCCCCCCCGAAAAAAAAATGCAGTTCTTAAGAAGAGTAAATAAGCCAGAAACAAGCGGAATAAATGTATCAGAGTCATATAACAATATACAATTGATGCATTCTTTTGAGGTTAACATCAGGACTTGTCGACCCAGAAAATGATGTCCACTGAGGCGAAGCCGAGGTGGACATCACTTTCGAGGGTTTTCACCGAACAGAATGCATCAATTGTATATTGTTATCAATTTTTTAATATCACCGAAGATAGTTTTGATATTAAAAACTTGATATTCGGTACCTTTCCAAATGCTTAAGAAGGTTTGACCCTATAAGATGAAAAACAGCGGCAGTTCGACAATCGAGTATCGAATTACGAATATCGAATTGGAAACTTTCCGAATGCCAAAGAAGGTTTTTGACCCTAATAAGATAATTACCAGCGGCAGTTCGAATATCGAATAACGAATATCGAATTGATAATTTGATATTCAAATTCGTGCATTAAAAGTTAGTTTTGATGTTAAAAACTTGATATTCGGTAACTTCCCAAACGCCAAAGAAGGTTTTGGCCCTAATTAGATGAAAAACAGCGGCAATTCGAATATCAAACAACGAACATCGAATTGGTAATCTAATATTCAAAATTGCGCATTAAAAGTTAGTTTTGATATTAAAAATTTGATATTAGGTATCTTTCCATATCCTAAAGAAGGTTTTTGATCATAATAAGATGAAAAACATCGGCAGTTCGAATATCGAATTACGAATATCGAATTGGTTATTTGATATTCAAAACCATGCATTAAAAGTTAGTTTGATATCGAAAACTTCATATGCGGTAATTTTCTGGATGCCAAGGAAGGGTTTTGAGCATAATCACATGAAAAACTGTTACAGTCCGATGATAACTAAATTAAATCTCGAAAATCATATATCCAAGATCGAACTTAATTCTGAATTTGAATATCGAATATCGAACTAACTTCTCAATTTGAATCTCGATTATCGATATCGAACTAACATCTCAATTTGAATCTCGAATATCGAACTTACTAATTGCTGAATATCAAGCACCCCAAAAAAAATATTTGAAATTTTTGCAACCCAAAAATTTATTCTCATTCTGTATATTTACCTTTAGAAAAGACTAAATACATTGAAAAGACCCCTAAAACTGGTCCAATTTTGTGATGACCCCAAAAATATCAACAAAATCTTCATGCCCAAAAGAATATTATTTTTTTCTGCAAACCCCCAAAAATATTGAAATTCAAAATTTTAAACCCAAAAAAATGACCCGAGCGTACGTATGTATCAAAATATCAGAGTTCCCTCCTGGGGTATCCACATGTTACTAGGCCATATATGACAACACTCATTCAAAACACATTTTATATGAAAAAATCGAAAGGAAAGTTGGGTACTAAATCTCAAACGTTCCATCCGTCATTCTAATGGATAAATAGTACATATACTTACAGAAAACTTGAATTAAGCCAGTCCAAAAAAAGTTCTGTTTCTGGTGGTCTTTTTAGGGTGTAATTATGAGAAAATATGACTTGGGAAAAGGAGAACGTATTTAACGACCCTCTTACAAATAAATTCGGCTTACTCTCCTCACACGTGTTGTAAAACTGTCAAATGAGCATTGTTTTAAAATTAATTAATTAACATTTGGGAGTAATAACCTTTTACTCAAGTTTGTAATATAGTGATCACTGACTGAATCGTTTTTTTTTTCTCAGTAACGCATAGCAAGGAACACTTTATTATAAACTTTGCGTCCGTTTCGTGGTTTCGTCCGTCTGAGATCACGAATGAAAGCTTCGTGACTACTGGGGAGTTGGTATAACTTCTCCCCGTACATCAATAAAGTGTTGATATTTTTACATGTTCTGGTCCTTCATGAATATTGGGTTCTGGCGGAAAGCAGAATACCGCTCAAGCCGGTGCTAGGGGTCGTGAGAATTGTTGCACTTTCCATTAGTTCTCGTGAACAGACTCAATAAAACCGAGTCTGCTGTTTTCTTAAATTGTAGATCCTCTCTATTTCTAAAGGATCCGTTTTTCCAGATCAATTAGGTCAGATCATAGCCATCAGTCTATCAGAAAATATGTGTAAGTTATTGTATTGTCGAGAAGATATTTTTATCCACGAGCTTTAGCGAGTGGATCAGCGCTCGTACAGACTCAAACCCATGCAATAACTTGCCTTTTGCATCAGCATACATTTGCACTCTGTGCATTGCGAGATACTTGATGTTAACCCATTTAAGCCTGGCGTCCTTTTTATGGGACATCGAAATACAGTGCAGACCTTGATCAGACACCGCAGAACGTTGCGTCTGATCAGATTCTGCACTGTTTGCTCCCAGAAAATCCTTTTAAAATTGGAATAAAATTGTAGAATTAATCCCAACAACCCTTAAATTCGAAATTGATTTGCCCAATTGATCATAGCGGGACATTCCATTCGGTTTAAATGGGTTAAATTAAATAGTGGACTATCAAGAAAATGGGCAATAACTCTTTATACGACCAAAATACTGTAAATTAGGAAAATTTCGCAAGGTTTTAATTTTCGCGAAATTTCGCGGACGCGGAGTTTCGTGAAAATTAAAACTTCGCGAAATGGCGAAATCACCCGTGTCGTTTCATTTGAGTCCCATTCTTACATACAGATGTACTAAATTATGCTAGCTATTTTTATATTATATGCAATGAATAGTGTGCCCTGATCTTTATTAAAAATCCCATTGGTCTAAAAAGGATTGGTACGTGGATCAAAATACTGATAATTGTTTTTCTGGTGAGTGGTGATTGATTCGTTAAGAGCATTATCATATGACGTCGTGTCTGGGAGTGAAATAACGCCATGCAATAAAATCGATAAACCACTAGTGGTTTACTGATTTTCGGGAAACGGTATGGCTTCCTTAACAACGCTGCGTACATAAAGACTAACTTATAACGTTTTACTCAAGAAATGGGGTTTCAAAGTAATCTTAATGTCTGACATTCCAGCTCTTGTATTAATGAATTTATTAAATAAAACATGAGCACTGGTTTAAGATCCTCTGCTTCTTTGAAACGTTAACGCTCTCCTTAATTTTCTGCATCATCTTTAATATTCTATCGTTAAGGACAAGAAAAAGCTTTTGATCAGCTTTGATCTTATGACACATTGATTATCGTTTTTTCTTCATGGCCTCAAAGGTTTAAGGAGAATATTGATTGCTCAAAACAAGATCATCAGATTTATCAACTGTCTTGAAACAAACAAAAATATATGTAACTTCTTACTTTGAAAGAATTGAAATTGCTCATGCGCGGATCCAGAGCGGGAGAGGGAGTTAATACCGCCTTATCTGACACACAAAATGCTGGACGACTGTATACTCCAGGCAGATTCTTACTGAGATATGGTGATGGTTAGTGGGGATCAAAGTGACGCCCCCACCCCAGTCCGGTAGTTGGCTATATCAACTTCCCAGAAGATCGAGGTGTCCACCCCTTTCGGTGTAAACTTACACTAAAACATCTTGAGTCCAGCATTTCTCCAGTGATAAATGTTAAGCATTTTACCTTTTATAGTTGTAGTTATCACTCCTCCGAATGTGCTCTGATTGGTAATGTAGGCCCCAAAAGGAATCATGATTGGTTTGAGTTTCAATATGGCGACGGCCACGACATTGCGTGATGCCAATAGGTAATACATGTATTGAGCTTTATACCACTTATTTTTACCCTCAGAAGTAAATGCAGTTAGCAACATTAAACTTTATTGCTTCTTACGTAAATTTTGGATTTCCCAGTCAGAACTGCTCATCGCATGACTCACAGCCCTTCATAATTTGCGTGCTCATTTGGACATAAAATTGTTGAGTCCAGTCACGATAATTAAACAATGCATTTTTGCATCTATGACACGTTATAGTGTGCGATAAAGCGTTTTTAATCACGTTGATTTAATTATTTTAACAGTCACCAAAGTATAGGACCACACATATGGACCTTTCAGCTGAATTTAAAGCATAGGTGAAATCGTCATAACTCGACCACTGATTGGTTTTGTATTATATAAGTCAAACCATAGATTGGTTGAGTGAGGAGTATAGATTAGTAAGTGAAAGAAACGGATTGGTCAAACTTAAAAGGAGAAAGTAATCAGCACTAAAGTAGATTCGCAGTAATATATGGTGTTATAAATACTTGAAAGCTCACTGAAATCACACCAGGTACTTCCAATCTCATCTTAAGGGTCATATATAGAGGATATTTATTTTTTAGGTAAATACCAAATATATTTCATTACATCGAGTGTGGTGAAAAATCAGTCTTTTTCCATGAGTGCAATGCACAAGTGAAAATACGGATATTTTCACCTCACAGGATGAAATATACAAATGTATTTGGTTTTTACAAGAAAAGTATTTTTTAATTTATACTTCACAGAGAAATACAGAAAGCAAAATGTAACTTGTTTCCTGCTCGTTTCTTGTGCAATTTGTCAGTTTCAGTTTGTCTATTATGTATAATAATGGGTTAGCGCGTGCTAACTACCTAGAAAAGTGCTTAGAATAACATTCTAACTGTTGAAAAATAAGAAATGGGCATTTAAAGAAAGTCGCCCAAGCGTACCTTAGGACAGGCGTCACGTGCACTGTACCTCTACCCCAGGCCAAACAGTGACGTCATTAGGTTTGAAATTGATGTCACAACGTGCGTAGCGTTATTTCTGACAAATACCCTTCACTTAAACCCTTTTGAAAACTGTCCCAGTCCTAGAATTGTCAAAAAACTTTATTGGCTACAGTGAAATGATATAAATCGTATCACTCACTAGTGAATTGATATGATATCATTTCACTGTAGTAAATATCAATAGTATACACATTTGATATATCAATGTGTCTTGATCCACATCTGAACTAAGGTTGAGGTTGGTACACCGTTAAACCGGTTAAAGCCCTCCAGTAAAATATTTTACTAACCGTTCCATGGCTGTGCTTTTTTGTGGATAATTTATGTTATTTCTGTCTTGTTTTGTTATGCTTTTAAGCACGTCTGTTTGTTGATGGCTTGTGGTCGCCTGTTGGGAAAGGGCTGATCTCTTGGCTCTCGTTTGTGATGTCTAATTGTGACGTTGTCACTCTCCCATTGGTATCCTGGGTCATGTGTAGTTCTTTATTGTATCGATTCCTGATCATTGCCCTATTTCTTACATGCATTGAATTCACTTAATGTCTATTATATTCTTAACAAGAATAATGTTAATATGTCAAAATCAGTTTTTTTGTTATTTCTACATGGTGTAGGAAAAATCTTCAATTTATGTTGTCAGTATCAACTGACAGTACTATGCACGACCCACGTTGAATGTTTACTAATTAGACTGAAACTCTAGGTATTTAAATTGAAAACAATGTTTGGGTAGCCAATCTGAGTGTTTCAACATATCTATCAAGGTGGAATGGAAAATCAGAACAATGTAGATAAAGATTGTGACCGTCAAATATAATTTCTCTAGCTATACTGGATAAGTCAATATATGGACGTTTAAAACCACCATTCCACTGTATGGCGATTCTGCTACGATTCGAAATTTTGGTCAAAAACGACACGAATCGTAGCAAAAACGGCAAGAGCGCAGTAGAAGTGAAGTAGAAGCGCCTAGGTCATAGTAGAAGCATATCGGAACCTTCATAATCGCAACCCCACGGCAATTGTTATGACCTAATCAAAATTTATGTAGCTACATCACTGTGGACTCGAAGGGATACAGAAGCATAGTCACATCACAGTAAGATCTTCATGAGCGTAGGCATATTTCAGTGGCTTTGTGAGCATCATAAAAAATCGCGGTCACATCATGGAAAAAACGGCGACTTGTTCATCCTCAATGCAACTACGCTCTGCACGATCTTGTTATGCTTAGTATCCTATTGCTACAACCAAGGCACTTCCGCCACAACTGTACTATTTAGGCATTGTCAACTTTAGCGCTTCTGCCACGCTTTTGCTACGCTCTTGGTGTTCTGGCCAATTCCTGGCCTGGTTCAAGTGCTCTCCTAAAGTTTGTGACACTCTTTTGGATCCTAGGACCAACTCTGAGCGGTTCCATTCTCATGAAATTGAAGTAATTTATCCTCGTTATTCTTATTAGTTGGCCATAGTGCCCAAATGATAGCTGTCTGTCTGTGGATAATCATGGACCAACCCAGAACATTTTGGCCCTCCACCTCCCTCTTGCTTTGACCTCATCATCCAACAGAATAAGTACATGCATGTGGTTTAAAGCTGTAGCATAGCGACTTGGGTACAGCTATCGTTGACATTCAACTGAAACATAAATCAGTTGAGCTACAGATTTTACATAGAACGAATACAAAAGTGCAATGCCTTGGTCGTAGCAAGGTTGAAGCTGCTTCCCCTCAGCTTAGACTAAGCATAGCCGGATCTTCCTTGTCAAAGTGGGATCAAGCAGCAGCGTAACGAAGCGTAGTAGAAGCATAGTGGAAGTTTACTGGAGGCGTCAAGTACCTAAATCATGGGGTTGTCTACGCTCCCGCTGCGATTTGGAATAAATTTAGTGAAAATTTGTGATTGCCATGAGCATAGCAGAATCACTGTCCAGTGGAATGGAGGACTAATGGTTTTGGGCGCATATGTGATAGTAACAAAATAGTGTGTGTTCGATTCATACTTATACTGTTTGGGTTGAGGGTTGAGTCGTGTCCTTTCTAGTTTTACCATCATCTTTATGAGTAAGAGGAGATGGTTGCTTTACTTAAATTGTCTTCCTGGTGTTATATGGCTGTTAGTGCGTTTTCCCTCTTCCTCGCAGTACTGTAAGTTAGGCAGCAATGTGCGATTGTGGTATTTCCCGGTCATACTTACTTACTTTTTTACACAGGAATGTTAAACTATAAGCCAAACAAAAGACACCTCTTGAAGAGCAACTTTCGTTCTGATAATTGATTTGCTATAATGCATGCGCCATATAGTCTGTATTAAAATTGAGTTAGCTAGCATCACTAAGAGTATCACTGAAGCAGAGAAAAATACATTGAACTTAATAAAAGCATGTTTATCTCTTTATAAAAATTGTTTTGAACAAGTAAGGATGACCAAAACACACTGTCTATAGAAGAAATTCATTCCAATCTCATCATTTGGGAAAGTCTGCCTCATTTCGAATATCAAATCACAGCTTGGGTGTATGTAAGGAGCATTACGCATAGTACTATGTACCAAAAAGCTCCATTGTGTTAGCCTGAACTGGCGTATGGAAAATTAGTTCTGTAGCATGTGGGTTCAACTCTATTAAAATCGATTATTCTGATTATCCAAAAAGTTTAATCAGCAGAATAAATGAAGTTAATGTTGTTGCTTTTTTCAATAAAATATAAACTTCATTTAAGCTGCTTGTTGTGCTACAATCACACTTGTTATTGTGTTAACATGGTTTCCGTGACGTCAGCGTCACGTTATATAACGTCTGCGTCATGTTATCACCCATGTTATCAAAGTAGATCCTAGATGTACATCCAGGGTATGATTCCACGGAATTTCACAGAATTGGCAAAGGCAGTTCCGATTGCAATCCTATTTCTATAAGAATCCAATTCATAGTCCAACATTTGACAATCCAGGCCTAACACAGCTGGGTTCAAAACTATAAACTCATTTGATTGACAGCAAAATTCCAAAAGCAACCAAATAGCCACGACGATCACTCATTTGTGAATTTCACGTAGAATCAGAGTACAGGTGCAAAATACGAGTAAATATCAGTCACATTATGAAGGATGTTGTTTGATTCGAATTCTTTGTTTTCTGTGAGCACAACTTTGGGGATCAATATCTCGTTTTAGGGAATTGTTATGCTGGAATTAACAAAAGAGTCAACTTGATAGCTGTCCAAAGAAATTCTTATCTGGCATAAAAACGTTAATTTACGTAAATATTTGAGTATCCCACCGTTTTTAAACGTGTGTGTCAAGTTGCCATCATGAAACCAATCATATTGTCACCGGGGCTTGCATTACCAATCAGAGCACTAACGTAGGGGTTATTCTCTGTATCAATACAATCGAGCAGAATATAGTTGAGCCAGTGCATGATATTTACAGCAATGTTATATGTGCAACCAGCAAAGCCTCAGATCAGCCTGCGCACACGCGCAGTCTGATCAGAGCCTTTGCTAGTCGCTTGAATGTATATTATATGACTGTTAAGCTTCTGACTGAACATCATTTGGAGTTTCTAAGCTTAACAGGAGGCTGCACAGGCTCGTCTGAGTCTACACTTGTCAAAATGTCAAATTGTTGGAAATCTCATGTCCCGGCTCATTTATAAAGCAGTTGGAAAGTTATACAATGATTAGTGGCAGTTCAGCTGCCATCGAATTTGGTGAGTAAAGCTGCACTTATTTTTTCAGTGTATGCTTATATAGAGCAGGTGACACTATGTGGATTAATGCAATCTGTTGCCAAAATCGTGATGGGCTCCATTGGAGATAACTAAGCCTTTGGGTTATATTGGCCATCATTAGGTTTTAATTATAAGATTTTTTAAATTGTCTGTTTTAGAATTTGTGACAAATGGGTTTGGATACTGGTGTTCTATCCCAATTCTATAACGTTGTTCTAGTTCAAACTTTAATGTGATATTCAGTAAAGTCTATATATCTACATCATTAAAGTGTGCTCTCTTCAGCATGCATCATATTCCTGTTCTATTATTTATGTATACTGATGACAATGAATTTGTTTGCTTTTTGCCTTAACAAAATACAACGAAAATGAGTATCCCTATGATTTTGTGAAAGCGTTGGGTACTTTGTTAATGCTCCCATCCGTCCTATTTTGTCCGACCGTGCGGTCTCTCAGTTGTTGTGCTATTTCCTATGGTGGATGGTCCTTATATACACTTAACAAAATTTCTAATTGGTCACTTTTTACGGCGGCAAAAAGGCCGCCGTTCTAATATCGCTTTAGACCTACAATATATGCAATTTTTCACCAATCAGAAGTATTCTTAAATTGTAATATTCATCACACCAGATAGAAAACAATGCCCTCATTGGTTAATACTCAGACTGACCACGCGATCTTATTATAGATGCAATTTAACTTGAAAATTTCCATGTAAATGGCCGAGAACCAGTCTGTGCACTAGTCCTAATAATGAACATTGATCATGAATATAGGTCAACTCCCGCTGTACAGCATTTCTTATTTGCTTTACTACCATTCTTTGCATGCCTTGCTTAATTGCACATAGTAAATAAGTGCAATATAAGATAACTCACTATATCCTAAAGGACTTTAACAGCATTATATAAAGCAAATCTTTGTATTTTTTATTCAAGCCATTATGGTTTCCCGTATCAAATGCGCGTTACACAATTATAGTCTGTTTCATAAATTTCGACAATATGCAGTGATTTTTTTTTACCTGCGCGTCCTGGGTCTCAGACGCATGCTTCTCACAAAGGACGCATGATTTTAAACCATGAGAGTCCTGCAGGATGCATTAAAATTTTGGCGAAAAGTCTGCATTTAGTATTTGCAACTTTCGTTTTGAGTATTTTTTTTAACTTGCCCATCGTGTCTTGAATAATATTTGTAAAAACCGGTACTGAAAAAAAACTCCCCAACAGTATAGCGATCATTACATCCCTTGGGAAACACGTGTTTTCAGATATGACCCGCTGTAGGGGAGTTTACCGGTAAAAGCCAGTACCGGACTACTGGTAAAAACCAGTGCCAATAAACCAGTACTGATCCAATACTACCAACCCGAAATGAAACATTTGAATAATGCGTTTTACCCGCAAGTTTAAACACCCTGCTTCGAGCAAATACCAATAGAATGGTTAAAGTATTACTGCAGGCTCATGAAGTACGGAGACTGAACTGTGCACAGATGATAAAAGAAAAATTAATATGGTATGTCCAAAGGCTCAAATGCAGTAACTTCCAGCACTACACTTGTAGGCATGCAGAGTTAGATGAACACGGGCTAATGACCTGGGCTCTAAAAATATATGAAAACTGCGAGACAAAAGTCTGACTCTTGGCAAAAGATGATAATATGATTAAATTAAGGAAATATACTGTCTGCAACTGAACTTTTTATTAATAAGAAAGTCAGGTAGGTTTTTATATCTTTATTATTTTACTTGACAAAGTAAATTAAGTTTTATCTTTATTATAGTATAAATAAGTATGCCAGTGTTTTGCTTCCCAAATTGGCTTCTATGAATGGCCAGATTCGTATGGATACACAAAATTTATAATTCAAAGTGGGCGTCGTAAGGGATGCAGAACTTCGAGTTTGGGATGCAAAGAATTTTGGCCCAGTGAGTCCCGGGACTCATAGAAACAAATTTGTAAAAAAATCACTGAATTAGGTCTAGTCTATTTCTAAAACAAATATAACAAGTGTATTTAATGCATTACATTATATACAAGGGCGTAAAATTCATCGCGAATTAGAGAGTAACCTCGGGGTTCAGGCGAGTAAATACGTGCAAAGCTTGCTCTGACCGGCAAATGCATGTTTTTACAAGGACAGTGTAGCTATCGGCAGAGTCTCTCTTTAATCAGACAACATGGTGCGTTATAAATAGACAGCCAAAAAGCCCACGTTATAATGTCTATTAATAGCGCTTAACAAGATACATCTTTGTGAAAAAAGATGTATCTTAAAAAAAGAGGTTATAATGGGGATGGATATTTAACGGTAAATAATGGCACATAATTTCCTACAATTTGAATGTGCCCGCAACCCACAATCCTACACTTAGACTCAGATCAACCTCCGCAGCTGTACATGTATCAGCGTATTTTGCTATTTCCTTTAGGAAGATGACAAGCACAAGCTCTAGTTTCTTTAACTACATGTATGTCAGACGAACATGTATCATATAAGGCTAACTTCCCGGGGCTAACTTGCAAACAGCCAGCACCAAATCTCGGGCCACTATGGGCCCGCCAGCAAACGCTTTTTGGGTGGTGTTTTTCTGGCAGGCCGAGAGTAGCCGGATTTTACGTGCTTACTGGGAGCTAGTCGATCAGTTTTTGAGTCTACATGTATTTATTCCCCGACCCCGGCTATGGCGAGGTGCCACAGGAAATAGAAAGGTTATAGGAGTTAGTTCCACACAAAAGTGATTTGGTATATCAGTATTTTTCTGTAAATAGAGACATTCATAATATGTAAATAGAGTGGTGAAAGTGTAAACCATTTAAGACTTGAAAACTACTCCAAGTTGAGATCTGAGACGGGCAGAATCTAGCCTATGTGACAACAACAACAACAATATGGCATGTTTTTTCCGGGTTTTCAGTTTGTTTCAGTACATACATTTATCGTCAAAATATCCCGTTTTCTTAAAAACATTAGGACTAATAACATTGTTCCCTAGCCTTTGATGGTGAAGTGCCTAAAATTTGAAACGATTCAGATGCATATCGCTCAGCGAAAAGAGCACCAAGCAAAAGAGAGACCAGAAACATAGCACAACTTCCAAATTCGCTGGTTTTAGACGGAACATCCTTTTCCAGCATGCAAAGACAGGGAGTATAAGGGGATTTCGTCACTTAGTTGTGTTAAAATTGTAAGTATTTGAGAGCCGCCGAATATCTTTTTTAAAGATATTTCTTGTTTAACTTATTATTTCTGACCAAGGGCTAATAACATTGAAATGAAATTTGCCTAGATATGTGCAGTTTAATGTGCAAAAGTTTTGCGGTCTTTCAGAAAAGTTGTCTTTCAACCCACGGTTTTTCTGGTTAAAATGCAAAGCTATGTGGGTTTTTTTTTTGTTGTTGTTGTTTTTGTTTTTGTTGAAGAAAAGTGGTTTTGAGTAATGTTTTATATCAAATTTAAGTGCAGTTGGGAATAAACTAGTCTAGAAACGAGTTAAGCCGACTTCAAAAAAAAACACACCAAACACTTGGAATTTTGACTAAAGTAGATTTTTACGCAGTTTTTTTTTAAATATCACAGTCTTCCCTATTGCAAATAGGGCCAGTGCATGAGATTTCCAACAATGTGGCATTTTGACATTTGTAGACTCAGATGAGTCTGTGCAGCCTCCTTTTTAAGCTTAGACACTCCAAATGATGTTCAGTCAGTAGATAAACAATCATAGAGCACTGAAGCGACTAGCAAAGGCTCTGATCAGACTGCGCGTATGCACAAGCTGGTCTGAGCCTTTGCTGGTCGCACATACGACATTGTTGGAAACCTCATACACTGGCTCAATTGGAAAGGGGAAGACTGCAAATGCCATTTATGCAGGTAGCTGTTCTGTGGCGCTTTCTGCTGCTATGCTTGTGCTTTGCTTTTATTATGATAATTATATTAGCAGTTACTCAGAGCTTATTTGCTTGTATTTACCTTTTCAGATAAGATTTCAAAGCTCTCATTTTTCTGTTTTTTATGTTTTTCTTCTGACCATTATAAAAATGATTTTTCTAATCACCCCAGTATAATTAAATTTTTGGAAATACTCCCCAGTGTGAGTATGATCAGAAATTTATTTTTAAGCCAGTAGTGGAGAAATATGTTCATAAGATCATATCAAACTTTAATGTGAAAAAGGCGACAGGTGCTGACAATATATCAGCAAAAATACTTAAATCTTGTTCTTCTTCTATAAGAAGATCTATAGCTAATCTTGTAAACAAAACTTTTAAAACATGCAAATTCCCAACTTTTATGAAAAAGGCTTAAGTTCTACCTTTATTCAAGAAAAAAGATCCTTTGAATAAGGAGAACTATGGGCCTGTTAGCGTCTTACCAACAATTTCTAAAAATTTTGAGCGCAGCATGCACGACCAGTTATCTACGTTCATTGATGATTATGAATATTTTAATCCATTCCTTGCTGCTTTTAGGAAAGGGTTTGGATGTCAGTTTACCCTGCTGAGACTTTTAGAAGATTGGTGAAAAGCATTAGACAATCATGAATTTGTTGCCGCAATTCTGATGGATCTCTCCAGGGCGCTCGACTGCCTCCCCCATGGGCTCTTGATTACAAAATTTAGAGCTTATGGATTATCTGAGGAGGCGGTCAAGCTACTTGAGAGTTACCTCAGTGATAGGTATCAGCAGGTAAGACTAGGCACCTTCACCAGTACCTGGGAGAAACTATTCAAAGGAGTACCCCAGGGATCCATTTTGGGTCCCATTCTTAAATGATATATTTTACTTTGTTTTAAGGCCAACCATCTACAACTACGCTGATGACAATACTGTTTCTTTTATTCATAAAGATTTCAAATTTTTAAAATCTGTCTTAGAATCAGATAGTCTAAACCTAATTTCCTGGTTTGAAGAAAATTCCATGAAGGCCAATCCTGACAAGTTTCAAGCCATATGTATTGGCAAAAAAACTTTCGACAATATTGAAACTTTCAGTATTGGCGGAACTGACATTAAATGTGAGAATAATGTTCGTTTGTTGGGTATAAACATTGGTTTTATGTTGAAATTTGATGACCATGTGACTGATTTCAATTTGTAAAAAGGCTTCAAAACAATTAGCTGTTTTAAAAAGACTTGGTAGATTTTTAACTAAACAGGGGAAATTGGTCATCTATAACTCTTTTATATCATCAAATTTTAGTTATTGCCCCTTAGCTTGGCACTTTTGTAGTATTGCCAGTACAAATAAACTCGAAAAGGTTCAAGAGAGAGCATTGAGATTTATAAACAATGATTACTCCTCATCTCTCAAGAAATTATTAAGCCAAACTAAAACTGAGCCCTTCCATGTCAAAGGCTTAAGCTTATGACATGTGAGGTGTTCAAAATTGTAAACAAGCTCTCACCTGAATATATCCAAGACATGATTAGTATTAAGACTTATACTTATAATTTCAGAGGCGAGAGAAAGGCTGACATCCCAAGTTTAAACACCACAAGGTATGGTCTGAGGTCATTCAGGTCTAAGGCTCCCCGGATCTGGAACAGTCTTCCTAACAACTTGCGGGTGGCAGAGTCATACCCACAGTTCCGAGGGCTGCTGCGGAGATGGGAAGGCCTTGGATGTGGATGCCCTCTGTGCTGTGCCTAGTTTTTTTTTTTTTTTGTTTTTTGCTTTCTTGCTTATGTTTTACCGTGCTTTGCTTTGTTTTACTTGCTTCGCTTTGCTGTTTTGGCTTTTCACAATAAATTTTATCCATTATCCCATCCTTTTGTACACTTGTGCCTTAGAAATTTTCGCTGTCAAGACTACCTGATGGAGTAAAGCCTTGCTTTTACTTTTCGCCTTTTTCGCTTTTAGGGCACCTGCATGTCAAAAGGATGTGATTACTTTGCAACAAAAATTCTGCCTCACTGTTTTCTTCCTTTGATTCTTTAAGGGAAAACTTTATTTTGCCCTTTGAGTGCTACTTGCATTTACCGTCCTCTTTGCATCTTCTATAGTATACTATTTACTTAGTCCCCTATTTAACCTTTTTATAGAAAGATATTATTTAAATAATTTTGTTTTACAACTCAAGTTTATTTTCAGTCTTACAATGTATATATATATTTGTTTATAATACTACTTTGCATGCTCTGTGATATATTCTATGTTTGTTCTCTTTAATTCTGTTTGTCGAAGTTAAAGCCCTACAGGGCTTGTGGAACTTGTTACATGTATATTTGACTCAAAATAAATCTTCTATGTCTTAGTCTATGTCTGTTAGCAAGTTGTCCTAGTCTTATGTTATTAATTTGTGCTTTTTATGACTTTCTGCTTTTGCATGCTTATTAATACAATCTTAGTGCTGTTTTATATGTTTTCTGCCTATATTAACTAATGTTATCTATTATTTGTAATGTTTTCAGCCATTTTATTTATTTATTTGTCTTAACTATGTCTGCTAGTCCATATGTAATAGCAGACAAATAGTTTTGCAATCAAAAAGTTTGTTTGATTTGATTCTTTACGTCCCATCAACAATCTTTCAGTTAAACAGGGACGGGTCTTCCTGGGTTGAACCAGTACTAAGCTAGGATAAAAGTGTCTTGCTCAAGGACCACAACGCAGTGACGCCGGTGCGGCTCGAACCCGCCGCCCCTCGGTCTCGAGTCAAGCATTCTACCACTGAGCTACTGCGCTCCCTACAATCAAAAAGTGATGTTTTCCTCAGTGGGGGCTGGGCTATTTGTGAATGTGGCCTAATCCCAATCAATTTAGGCTCAGTCCTAGATGTATGTTGTTGTTTTGTTTGCTTTGGGGTTTTTTTTACTTTCTTGATGAATGATGAAATGATAAATATATATTTTTGATGTCTCATGTAAGTTTACATAGACGGCCAAAAGCTCATCAGAGCTTATGTTTACTGTTTACTGTCATGCCGTCTTTAAATGAATTTTCTTGTCTTATCTTATCTTTACACATTCGAGATTTCAAAATAAGTTATTAGCGCTTGGTCAGAAATAATGAGTTTAAAAAGTGACCAATTAGAAATTGTGTTAAGTGTATAATAATCAAAGCGCCATCGATATTATCGTTTGTGTATTAGCCCTTGCGGCAAAGCTTCGATCTGACCGTGAAATGACCCATTATTATATAGATTTTCCTACTTAGTCCAATTGTCCAACTTTTAACATACTATTTCAACAATGGCGTTGCGTAATACTTATTACAGTCATTAACCCGTTTAAGCCGAATGGAATTTTCCACCCTATTCAATTGGACGAGTCCAATTCCAATTAGTCGTAATTTCCGATCACCTGATCACACACATAGGTCAAAATAAGTTAAGTTTTCTCATAACCATCGTCATGTTTGTTTTATCATAACATTTTACTGAATCAAGATATTTGAGCCGTATGATGAGATTTCCAACAATGCGGAATATGCGACCAGCAAAGACTCAGACGCGCAGTCTGATCAGAGCCTTTGCTAGTCGTTTGAATATTCTATGACTCTTAAGCTACTGACTGAACATCATTTTGGGTTTGTAAGCTTAAAAGAAGGCTGCACAGGCTCATCTAAGTCTACACTTGTCAAAACGCCACATTGTTGGAAATCACATGTCGCGGCTCATTTGTATAAAATTTTCAGTTTCTTCTCAACATGTGCAAGGTTTCATTTGTACAGATAAAGTTTTCATAGAGCTTCACGCGTTTCATTAAATGTCCTGTGTCCTTTCCTATAATTACTATAGTAAGTAAGTAAGTAAGTAAGTAAGTAAGTAAGTAAGTAAGTAAGTAAGTAAGTAAGTAAGTAAGTAAGTAAGTAAGTAAGTAAGTAAGTAAGTAAGTAAGTAAGTAAGTAAGTAAGTAAGTAAGTAAGTAAGTAAGTAAGTAAGTAAGTAAGTAAGTAAGTAAGTAAGTAAGTAAGTAAGTAAGTAAGTAAGTAAGTAAGTAAGTAAGTAAGTAAGTAAGTAAGTAAGTAAGTAAGTAAGTAAGTAAGTAAGTAAGTAAGTAAGTAAGTGTTTTATTATCGTGACCTGTGCATATACAGTATTGTAAAACAACATATAAAGACAAAGTTGCACCCGACCCACTGGGGTCTATAAGTCACCACATACTATTATGTAATCGAATATCAGGAAAATGAGTGATACACATATTCCATAATACAGAGTTCACATTTAGGTAAATCTACAAATGCAAATTTTGTTCACGTCAATTTCAAGCAATACTTATAAGTGAATCAGGCTGCTGTACCACAAATGTGAAATTAGTGAACAGTGCAGACACCCATGTGAGAGGCGATCAAAGGTGGCCTCTCATCGGGGTCTCTCCTGTTTACTTACAATAAACCGCAGGCCTCTAGATAGGAGTGCGTATTGGAAAAATATTTTCCTTATTTCTCATCCAAACATATGTTGTGGGTACTCAAAAGAACCGTCTCAATGAGACGGTTCTTTTGAGCACCCAAAACACATGTTCATCCAAACATATGTAATATTGGCAAAAATCAAGCAATTATCGAAAGGCAATCGGTATTTTCAATTGAAACTTTGTGTAATTATATATTGTCTTAAGATGTTGTCTAAGTTGAGTTGAGTTAGAATGTTCCAAATAGAACTATGGCCTGACTTAACAGGCAGTTGTGGTTCTTGATCACCTAAATAATCGATAAGTCAATTGTCCCCCTTACACCGTGGTCACTATATCGCGAAATCGATTGTATCTGAGTCCAGGTATCGATGGTATTCGTCTCGCATCGATGATATTGCTGTTCAGTATTGGTACTGAGAGGGTACCCAATTATACCATCTGAATATTTTATCAGAATTGTTGGATGGATTTTTCATTTATGTAATATAAAATGTGCTCATAAAATTTGTTTCAAATTGGAGTATGCATGCCCAACTAATAGGTTTTTCATCTTAAAATGTAATACACAATGTATGTCCACTATTCGTATGTTCTGAATTGAGTCTTAAAACAGCACTTGAGTACGTTAATACGACGTGAGAAAAACTGTCTAGGGGGTTGCAAACGACAAAGGCGCAGACCAGCCTGCGCATCCGCACTGATTTAGAAATAACACAGAGTCACCAAACAAAGCCGTCGGCGGCGGTACGGTCGGTTGGCCATGACCACTTTTTAGTCCGAAAGAGGTTTTAGCAGGACCACTTTTATTTTGGCCGAATATGCTTATTTGGTTTGGTCATTTTTTTTTCAGTTTCTTCTTTTTTAATCAATAACTGAAGCGTATTTATTTATCCCAGTGTGTCAAAGGGGTTCGTTATAAAACAAGATTAAGAAAATGACACCTGTGTTAACGACAGCAATTATAATTAAAGAATTATCGTTTCGAGTGATCATGCAGCAGAACGTTCTTTAATCTGAATGTTCTTTTTATATCAAAACAAAACAGAACAAAAACGCATATCTCGATAACGTATTTCAAAATGTAACATTTTTTTCACGTTTACCCGTATCAGTAATGTTGATGCAAAACCTGATCTGAGTCTTCTCTCGGTATAGAATCATAGGTCTAGACTCGAGCCGATATACCTAATATCTCCATTCTATTTCGAGGTCTAGATAATAAGGAAAAAATCCAGCATAATATTGTGAATATTTTATCCATCGTTTTAACATTCGCTTTGGGCGCTCAAAAGAACCGTCTCACTGAGACAGTTCTTCGAGTACATGCTCGGTTTTTGTCTGGATCCAAACGGTACATTTTTCGAAAATAAAATCAGCTGACATCTGTAAAGACTCGGACTGGGTCCGACCAGTTACCTATATAAGAAAACGTCACTGGTCCGAGGTAAAGAACATTAAGTTTGGCAAAAATGTCTGATCAGCGTCTTCGCTTCAAGTTACAAAATATAATACAGAAATATAATGCAGACAGAAAAATGCACCAAAGTGCTTTAGGCCAGATCCTTATCAGCTTTAAACACAGATGAGCGAACTCCCACTGAGTTCCCGCTGTGTCAACGTGAAGATGACCACATCATAAAACGTGTACCAGAAGAGTTTGAGCAGGTCAGACATAGCCTGGGTCCGGTCGTCAATATTTTGGCAATATTTCCTAACGCTAATGCCCAGGTCACACATTCACGGACTGGACGCCGGATTAGCCACGGATACAATCCGGCATCATTCGTGGCAATCCGTATTGGTCCGTAGCTTTCCGTATTGCATCCGTAATCATAGGTAGTAGTACTTAATCATACGTATATAGTGCGTCAGTATCGGACTATGGAAATTGGCATTTCCTGGGTCATCCGTGAAATATTTCAAAAATAAAATCAGCCGACATCTGTAAAGACTCGGACTGGGTCCGAGGAAAAGGACATTGATTTTGACAAAAAGGGTCTGATCAGCGTCCTCGCTTGAAGTTAAAACACATAATACAGGATTATAATGCAGTCAAAATAATGAGAATAGTCGCTTTAGGCCAAATCCTTATCAACTATTTTCACACTTTTAACGCAGATGAGCGAACTCCCACTGAGTTCCCGCTGTGTCAAAAAGATGACCACATCATAAAACGACTGCATGATTTTATGTTTCAGCTCTCCAACAGCGAACATTAATGGAGCAGGCCAGTCTGTGCATATATAACATGCTCATCGCAGTTTCTTGTGTTCACTGCTCAGATGCTACCTGACATGAATTCTCGGAACAACATATGCGGATAGTAAATTATCAGCGCAGTCTGATCAGTCCCATTGCTGTTTACGGTTGAAATTATAAATTGTTTTTGGTCAGTTCTGGTTCTTACTGGTCCCGATCAGCTCGGTGTGAAGAGATTTGTTTAAATCTGTGTATTTTGGGAATATTTAACTGAGAGATATGGAACGCAAACAGCAATGGATCAGGCCTGACGTGCCATCTCACCCGAACCTTTGCTGCTCGTCTCCGGAAGAATTAAATGGCATCACTTAAAACTTAATTATTAGTTTACAATTTATTTAAATGTTCAATTAATACAAAATGCAGGCACGGAGAGACATCTTGTTATAAAGAATCTAGATCTACACTGTTGATTTTGCTTCATTTTTAGTACTCTTCGTCATAATATATGCATGTCTTTTACTGTAATTGCAAAGCCTAAACATTAGTAGAATTTCAAACGACACCATTTGCGCAGTCTGAGCATCTACCCATGAAGTGACAGTTTTGGTAGTATGACCGAAAAAGGTTGTTATACTGAACAGTAAAGACCCTGACGAGACGCCGCATGACAAAACTAGTAAGAAGGGTGTACAGAGCACGAACACTGTGATCAGCCTGGGTATCTGATACACACCATTTTATTTATGCATAAGCTCTTAGTAGAATGCCAAGGCTTCCACACAGGACACTTTATACAGAGTCGTTTATTCGGTAAAAACCGTAAAATCAGTATTTTATGATCGAGATAAGACCTTAGCCCGAGGGATTATCTGACACCTAGGATTATCGCATAGCCCGTTATGAACGTCTCAAAATCGTTTCTCACCTCTCACACCGAATAGGTGGCAATCGAAAACGCTCGTAACAATCGACAGACGCGGATCAAAAACGGATAGAAACAGTGTTTTAAATTGCCATTTGTCACCATTCGGGCCACGATTAGCAATCGAAAACTCTGGTTCTAAATATTTGATCTTCGTTCGCCGATTATATAAGAGTATTCGATTGCCGCCTATCCGAATATACTGCCAGATGAAAGTCTTCGAATAAATTTAGGCATTAATAATAATAATAATAATAATAATAATAATAATAAGTATTATTATTATAAAAATAATAATTGTTATATTTAAAATAAAAAATAAATTGAAGCAACTTGTAATAAAATGATTTTTATTTCAGTGTGATAAGTTATGGTAATTATATTTTCTAACAATTTCCTTTAAGATTTTTTTTCATTATCTTGTCTCCCATTCAGCTAAGTTTTCCCCTTAAATTTCTATTTAAAAATGATGTTAGGTTTCTCGACATTATCGGCATATTGAATAGTGCGGAAACATAATAGACACAAACGATGAGAACTTAGACATTTTCTCCGCCCTTTCAAGAAGGCGCTTAAACTCAATTTTTAACCTAAAAATGACAGACCTAAAATTTATTTTATTTCTGTGAAACTTATATGATTGATATCGTTGGGTGATCGAGATACCATTTATAACTTATAAAACATCAAGAAAATATCAGAACATGATTATTTTGGGGTCATAAAAGGCTCACCAAGGGCATTTGCAGTCAGTTTACATAGAAATGAATGGGATTTTACCAGTCAAAAGGATGAACAATTTGACAAAACTAAATATTAAGTTATTTCGTATTTGTTTATATCATTATAAAGATAAAACATTAAATTTTCTTTTGATAACTTATAAAATAATGGCAGCCTAATAATAAGTTAGTTATTAATAATTTATTTAAAGGGTTGCATACTTTTCTGTGTAATTGATGCCACATATTTCAACAGGTAAGTTGCGGGAGTGGTCAATATTCAAGGGAATTAATCGGGCGGATAAAACCGATAACAGCTAATATTGTCCCATATGAATTATTTTATATACTTCTAAAATAAACAACTACACGAAAACTTCAGGAATTCAACATTATGCCTATGGAAAAGACGACATACGGCTGAATTTATTTTGACCAGTTTATCATACCCGCTTTCTTCTTTAGAAAAAATGGGTATATTAATTTCGTAGCAAAGTCGGTCCGTCGCCCGTCCATCCGTCCGTCTGTGCGTCCGTCCGTCACGATTCTTGTAAATCTACATGTCCCCTCCTCAGTTAATCGTGAGACGTAGCAACTACAAAATTTGCAGTTACATAGATCACATGATGCGGGGGGGGGGGTGGTACTGGGCAACATTTTGTTTGACTTCTCCTAAGCCGTTAGAGACAGCAACTTAAAACAAAACCGGGGGCGGGGGGGGGCGGTTCAAGCGAAACCCACTGAACTCCCTCTGGATCCGCCACTGGGACTTTATTTTTTTGCAAGAATGAGCCGATTTTTTGATTTTAAAAAAAATGCTCAGCATTAAAGTGAAAATGCTATCACAAGCACTGTACAAAATATGAAGCTCGTGCAAAATGCACGGGTATCGTATTTTGTATATTTCACACATCTTTACATCTTGAAATATAATGAAACCCGTGGGGCATCTGGGATGAAAAAGGGGAGGTTATATTAAACAAATAAAAAGTAGCCAATTTGTCAACACTAACCCATATTAGCCTGGCGTCCTTTTTGTGATACAGAACAGAACAGAACATATATTTTATTGACTTAAACTCTACAGTTTCTCGTCATACATACTTTGATATAACAAAAGATTCTTACAAGGTCACAATAAATGTATACATGGATTTGACAACAAAGTTATAGATGTTCACAATATATAGCAAAAAGATGTCTGTGCTCCAGATTATAGCTCAAAAGTTGCATTTTGTGAAAATAAATCTTAACTCTAAATTTACTATTTTAAGTTATAACGTTACTAAACTAATTGTTCAGTCAGACTATCAATCATTATAGCTGTATTAACTGGAGGCTGAGTCCAGTTCTACTTGTGAAATCGAATTTTAGTAAGTAAAAAAATAAATTCAACTGTAAAAGAATAAAGTAGTTATAGGATACCTATTTTGTTTAGAAAATAGTGTATGTATATCCCCAGATCCGATCTTGACGAAACGAAATACAAGAGGGGATCAAAGGATAACATATAGTGATATTAGTTATAATCCCAAGATTCAATCTTGTAAAATACAAGAAAATATCTTAGGATACCACCTATCATTTCGATAATTCATGGATAATTCAACATGTTTTTCAATAAACATTTTCTGGATAGATAAAATAAATAAATAAATAAATAAATAAATAAAGGCAAACCTAGCCTGGGTTTAAGGCCCTGAGTTCCCAATGAACCAAACTTTTCTCTTATATAATCTCCCTTCTAAGCTGTAACTGATAGCCCTACGAGAGAGGTAGTCACTGTTAGAATGAAAAAATGTAATAAGTTGCATTTTTTTTTGTTACATGATAAATTTATCAGTTAGACGGGGGCCAGTCTATGGCAAACCATGCAGATCCAGATCAGACGCCACAGAACGCGGCGTCTGATCAGGGTCTCCACTGTTTGCTTACAGAATGTTCTATTAGAATTTGGAAAAAAATAAAAATACCACCCAACACCCATAAAATGTGAAATAGACACGTCCTATCGATAGAGATTGATTGTCAATGTTGCCATTTGGCAGCATTAGACTGGCAGAATCTAGAGTCTTGAACCGCTTCCGATGCGCATTTAATTTTGAATTATTCTTGTGGAAACTAGGTAAAGGTAAGTTTTGAATCATTATTTTACGAGGGTTTTTGACTTTACACGGAAAAATTTCCGTAATGTAAAAAATGAAAAAATTGCACAAACCTTATTTATGAATAATTTTACAAATAATTCCAATGGTGATTATGAGATATAGATCCGTATTCTTTAAAGGAAAAACACACCTGCAGCCGCGCAGTGTTAAACAACTCTCAGTATTATTGGTATCGAGTGATCTTGAAAAATGAGTTGGAATACATGAAAATGTACCTACAGCAATTTCATTAAGAAAATAATCTCTTAAAAAGTCGGTAATCCTACGATACATATTTCTTTCGGATTTCTCCATTAACATGATTGGGCAAAAAAAAATTATTTGTTGATTTACAAACCCGCCTACTGTAATTTTCCGGAAAGTAGGGAAAAAAAATGAAATTTAATTTCTAAAAAAAAAATATTTTATCCGCCGACTCTATTTGTTTTGTAGAAAAAAAATAAAATATTTTTGAGGTTCTGTCTGTATTTGAGAGTGACACTGTTAAAAGTAATTGTCCTGTCCAGATTTTTAGGAAAATGATGAAATATTTAAGCTTTAATACAGACTGTTGATTTACCATACTAGTATTACTGTTTTTCTGGATATTATAAAAAAAGCTCTGAAAATGGAGGAAAAAAAGCTCTGAAAATAACCAGTTAACTGGTCATTTTCAGAGCTTTTTTATTTATTTTTATTTTCGTCCCCCGACACTAAATCTGAAAAAAAATCCCGTAAATCAACTAATATAAAAATTCTGGCCTTAATAAATTTGTTACTGTGCGCATTGAAAGCTTATCGAGACGTTTCCAGTGAGCACCTTATCAACAGTTATTGTTCTTTAATTCTTTGTTTTGCAAAAGTTTGGACCCATTGTCTGGATCCAAGCTTTTTGACACTTAGGTGTTATACCTGAAATAACATTTTCGTAAAAAATAATGATGAAAAATATCTGCAGACGACAACAAATCATGAATATTACCCAGCGTGCAAAGAGTTAAGCCAGTACTGTAAATTCGAAAATTTTCGCGAGGGTTTTATTTTCGCGAAACTTCGCGAATGCGGAGTTTTAATTTTAATTTCGCGAAGCTTCGCGAATGCGGAGTTTCGCGAAAATAAAACCCTCGTGAATTGTCGAAATCATTCTGTTGTTCACTGTTTTACGTATATCATGTCCAAGTCGCGAATTTTAAGCGCTGCCAATATGTATTTTAAAACTATTCGCGAAAATAAAATTATCGCGAAAATTTCCAAATCTACAGTATATATAGATTGATAAAAGGGTGTTGCTTTAAACATACCTACTCCACACTCTCCCATCTTTTAAAAATTTATTTATCTTTTTTCTTCTTTTTTTTTGGGGGGGGGGGGGTCAAGTTTGGAAAAAAATGTTCCCCGTTAAGTGCAACACAATATATCTGAAGGTTCAACCGTTACCACGAAGTCTACGGGGTCGATTTTTTTACTTTGATTTAAAGAGTTTGTATGCTAAGTGGCTACTTTTCTTTTAACAATCCAAATATGTGCTGTGGTTACTTAAAAGAACCGTCTCATTGAGACGGTTCTTTAACGTATCCACAACACATTTTTGGTACAGTAAGTATCGCTAAAATAAGCTGCTATGCGCTTCAATAAACCAGCAGCATTTTTTCAAACTAAAAAAAAAAATACCGTGCTCTTTGACTGCCCGTGAAAAAAATCTATTTTGTTGTTACAGACGCAATAAATGTATACAAAATAAGCTGCATTGAGCGAGCATTTCCTGCGACTGTACACTTTTACCTAAGACACAGATCAATTTGGTCTGAAGCATTGGAGATACACTGTTTTCAAGACAGGATTTATCCGGTGCTCAGATGATGAACACGCACATAGGCATGCACATCTGCTCTCACTGACTTTGGTCTTCGCTGTAACTCAAATAAAATAAGAATCATGTCAGGTAAACCC
Organism: Loripinus fragilis; assembly: GCA_964019695.1. Lineage (NCBI taxonomy): Eukaryota > Metazoa > Mollusca > Bivalvia > Lucinida > Lucinidae > Loripinus > Loripinus fragilis. The sequence goes on from OZ026526.1 coordinate 46,637,505, forward strand.
GACAAATGGGTTACCTCGTACAACGACGATAAAACATTTTTTAGCTGAATATCAACATCTCGAATGTTTGTTATTTTTTTAAAAAAAAAGGTGTCCGCACATGCGCTCAGTTTTTGTACCAGTTTTGCTATATCGACATTCGAAGGTTCAGACGAACAAAATGTACAAATTTCTGGTAGAAAAATATATATTTACAATTTCTGCTTATGAACTTATCAAGGTCAAAATGAAAAATTGTAAATAATACCAGAAATACATAAATTTGGGTCAAAATACTTTCTAAATATTGTAGTCAGATCATTTTAGTACATGTTCATGCAACTGGTTTTCTCTAAAGTTCACCCAGCATGTCACAATATTGCAAACGGTATCAAACCAGGAAGTAACTCTAAAAAGACTGATAAGCATGCTGTCGATTGCTCAAAAACTGTATGATGGGGCGTAAAGTGATCTATGTTAGATGTATAAAGTGTTAATACAACAATGCGGCCAAAGGTATCCGTCTCCTTGATAAAAAGGCAATTCAGGAAAAATTTCATGTAGGAACTTTTGAAAGATATATCCCCTTAACCTTATGAGCATATATTTTTTATACCACTGACAACAACAAAGGTTAAGCTGATGTAAGGACCCATTTCATTTAGTACTTTTTCGTATTATAAAATACAATGAATTTCTTATTATTGACCATTATTTGGACTGGTCAATAATAATTCCCCGGGCGGACTTTTCTGCTCCAATAAACACATTGACACTGGCTGTGTTTACTCTAAGCCGCGACACTTCAGATTGTATAAAAGTGGTTTTCGACTACGTAATCCCGACAACCTGTCCACCGAATGGCAATCGCAACGGTGCGGATCCAGAGGGAGGGGAGGGGGGTAGGGGGTCCGGATCACCTCTGGAAAATAACAAGTTATATGGGTTTGTATAGACATAAGCATTTGGACCCCCCCCCCCCCCTAGAAAATGTTGGACCCTCTCTGGACCCTTAGAAAAGTATAGTTTTTTTCCCCTGTAATAAAACCATTGGACCCCCTCTGCAAACTGTAAAATAAGTTGCGGACTATAGAAAAAAAGAAAAAAAAAAAACGTTGTCAAGGCTGTTTCTTGGCCGTCGGGCATGGACCCCCCCCTGACAAATATTCCTGGATCAGCGCATGAATCGCGACTAACCACATGTACATACAGCCTAGCCGCGCATGTTCCATGCAGTTGCACTGAACTCCGTTGTGTTGATTCTTTACGCCCTATTCAACAAGTTTCAGTCATTTCTGGGTCGAACAAGCACTAAATAGTAAATAAAGTGTCTTGCTCAAGGACACAACATATAAATTCGAACTAGCAACCCTTCGGTTACCAGAACTAAGCCACTGACAACGTTAACCCTTAAAGCGCCACCTATTTTTTGCAGCAGACGACAATTTCAAATGTTGCTGCTTTATCAAAAAAAACACATAAAGCATGATATTGCAGACGATTCTCATGTAATTTCATGCCTTATTTATTTCGAAGATCAGAAAAGATGTCGCAAAATTTGTCGTCTGCTGCAGTCGTGATTGGCGCTTTAAGGGTTAATCGGCAAAACAACAACCCAGCCAACATACAACATCGAGCCACTATCGGCCCACCAGCGAATTGTCATTCGAAATGGCTGCTTTTGCATGCTTACTGGGTATGGCCTGCCCATAGGGACACCGACAAAAGATTGACAGACAACGACACGCCAAACTATAGCTCATTTCATACCGAGTTTTCCCTAAGGTTCTGATAAGCTCCTAACACTTTTTGAATAGAATTATTCTGACCAATCAAAGCGCACACCAGTGACGTGGCCTATATTTAAATAAACAAATAAACATTTCAGATACCCAATGATGACGCGTGAATCAGAGCGAGTTTTAGCTATTTGAATATGTATATCTCGACTGACTCGCTGCAAGATGGCACAGTGCCACTGATGTGTTTTTTTTTCTGAGATTTTTAGCCATTCTTCCAATGGTGAATCACCAATGTGCAATAGCGTACGCCAATGCGCCTTATACTGATTCTTATTGTAAACGTTACAAGCACGAATGCTGTCAGAAATACCATAAATTTGGTTTTAAAATTTGGTTTTCGGTGTAAAAAAAAATCTGCAAAACGGTTCTGATTGGCCCATGAAAACTGACCCAGCGTGTTTCATATACAGTATACCTAATAGTATGCTCATAAAATCGAATGACCTTGTATTTTGATGCTGACCTCGTGCATTGATTGGCTGATTCGGTCGTGTGCATGATATAACTATTTGTGACTTGATCTTTGCCTTCCTCTTACTAGTATTTAAAGAGTTAAAGAGGATGAAAATTTTTCGCAAAAAAATATTTTCTTTTTAAATCATTTTTAAAAATATAATTAAGTTATGTTTTCACAATAAATTTGTTCAATACAGCTAAAAACTGCATGGAAAAGTGAATTATCTTATAAAAACAGGCGTTTTTCCCCTTGTTAGTAATTATTTACGTCCCTCCAATAATTCTAGATAGTTGATTTTCAACATAAATGCTGTTGTTTTGATAGTGATAATTTGTTAAGTTTTACGAAAATGGCAAAATGTTTACCTGAATGTGAGTGTTTTTACTGTATTCTTGAAAAATAAAAAAAATATTTCTAATATTAGAAGATCAAAAGTTACAGACTATGTAGCTTTAAGAATAGAGGCTTGGTCAATTAAACATATCTTATTTCACAACACAATAACAGGTACATTATAGACAAACATGTATAATGCATGTACATCTAGGATTAGATCGGAAGCTAATAGCTTATAGAGTTATTTTCCTTGAAAGTTTAAACAATATCATACACTATACTTGGCGGTTCTGATCTGTTTGCGTGAAAACTAATACACACATTTTAGATTTAACAAAAGAAAATGAGTTTTCCCAAAAGCATACGATACTCTAAATAATACTTATATGAGAAGGGAGGATAGGCGAATCAAAAAAGGTGAGCCTTCTATTTTAAATAAGTGTTTATACATGTTCAAAAATAGATGAATTGCGCTCGTGGGAAAGTGACGTTTCCCCAAACATAAAACACTTAAGGATGGTACTGTGAGGGCTGAAGTAGCATTGAGGAGGACATTTCGTTCAAATGTATAGTATCCACAATAGAAAAAAGAAGTGTTGGGCGTCCTCAATGCACAGCGATCCACAGCGATAAAGCGTTGAGTCTACTATGTTTCTGGTAAAATGATCAATGTTCAGTGCACTGCAGTTGTTTTTTAGGTGTGTGTGAGTAAAATCTGTGCTTTTCGTCTACCAGTGTAATAGTATTTTGGGACTGTTTAGGGTGTTTTTTTCAATTGGTGCTTGAAAGAGTTTATAGAATCACAGGATTTCACTTCCCGAGACTAGCTATTTCACCCTCATATTGCAGTTGGCATGAAGGAGTGATGATACGAACTCCTTCTTGCTTCCAGCATCTGAATATCGTTAAAATTCTGTAGGTTATAACGTGAGATATCACAGACAGGCTAAGGAATAAGAGATGAGAGATAATGAGGAGTAATATTATTGGACGTTTCATAAAAGTGTGTAAGCTGGTGACTTTTCCTTCTTTGTTGTAGAGTTTTCCATTGAGTCTCATTATAGAGATCATTAATTGCTATTAATTTGGTTGCCCATATGGCTATTCTTGCTGCCTGAATTTGTGTTTTCTCCACTTCATCTTTTTCGTATGTGAACAGTTGTTCCACACAGCATCACCGTATTCAAGTATAGGTCTAATGAAGGTAAAATAAATGGTTTCAAGAGATTTTATTTGAATTTAAGTTTTCCTTGACGATGCATTTTCTTTTATATTGCCATGAACAATCACTTGAATGATAGATACCAAGATGCTTGTATGAATCTAACAGCTTTGCATGTACAGGGATGGATGACTGAGTTTGATGATTTTTAGTGAGATCAGAAAGGATTCGTTTTTGATGGATTAAAAGTTACAAGCCAAGTGGCAGTCCATCAGGTTAACCTGGAAAGGTCAGTACTTAAACAAATTGCTGCTGCGATTGGATTATCTACAACAATGAAGAGACTAGTATCGTCAGCAAAAATGAAAACATTTGAGTCTATTGCTTTAACTGTATCATTGATGTATAATTAAAAAAAAAACATAGGTCTCAAAATAGATCCTTGAGTAACGCCAGCTTGTATATAAACACAGTCTGATGTTGTTCCTGGTAGAACAACCATTTGAAATCTGTTTGAGAGATAACTCTTAAACAAGGTAAGAACATCTCCTGTAACATCAGCAGCTTTTAATTTGCGAATTACACCATCTGCCAGACTCGATCAAAAGCTTTGCTGATGTCACAGAAGCGACAGTTCTTACTTCCTTACCTGCTTCAATTGTTTTGCAAAATGTGTTGTACATGTATAAGAATGTTAACTGATTAATAAAAGAGTCCACAGAATAAACCCTTATTGAGGCGCAGATTGAAGGTGGTTGTCCTGAAAGTGGTTGAACCAATGTTGAAAGATTAATCTTTTAAAGAGCTTGTCCTCTGAGGTAAGGAGAAAAATATGTCAATAATTAGTAACCCTTGAGAGGTTTGGGACATACATTTGATTCTTTATATGAAACAGACAATACACCACTTTGCAATGACTGATTGAAAAAATAGGGGACATAAATCTCGTTAGCAAAAATAGTAAATGAGTATGATTAGGAAATAATACCACAATCACAAACTGCAGACAAACCCATTGCACCGCGAGGAAGAGCCACATAACAATCACGAGACACAAGGAAGGCAAACTAAGCAAACAACCAGCTCTCTCTCTTCCCCATCAAGATGATTGCAAAAACTTGAGTGGACATAAAGTAGCGTACAGCAAAACATAGAACAATTACAGACTCCCACAAAGGGAGTAACACTAAACAACAAGTCAACAACAACAAAACCACCGCCTTAGAACGGACAGCTGCCTAAGCCACCGGGGGAGGGCATAATTGCATTAGACTGGTACCAAATCTTCGCCCTAGATTCTGCTGTTGTTGGAGTACAAGAAGTGTTCAGCTCGCATGGAGACCTTCTAACTAATGCAGTGTATCCTCACTGAGAAACACTCTAATCAAATTAAGACACTATGAGGAAACAAAGAAAAGGGCTCACGACTCAGAGATAGTCAGAGCTAAAGAAAACCTCAAGTTGAGCCACGGTGGGTCTGGCTATAGATAAGCATCGAGCACCAACCCTCTGATTAAAGCTTTATGCCAGAGCCTTCATAGAGTCTGAGGCCTGACCCACAGCCGTGCAATTAAAGAGGAAACCATAGCTTTAAATCGCGATTGGGTTTAAAACCAGGCATGCAGACTGTCGCATGGCATCCAAGTTATATCCAATCTTTATACATGTTTAATGTTTGATAATTTTTTTTGAATTGATCAATAAAATTAGGTTTTCCAACAATTCGTTTGAATTTAAAATTTAAATCACCATAACTTATAGGTTCTGATATGCCTTGTTGCAGAAGAGTTTTTACTCCAGTGTTGTATTTAACAATTAACTCTGAGTGTCTGTGGTAGAATTTAGAAAATGCTTTTTGAATTTTATGATATCTATAACCTTGTTTCAATAACTTAGCAGATGAAAATAAGTTTCTTTTGTTGAATTTATCATCATTAGAACACACTCTTGCAAAACGAATAAGCTGAGAAATATATACACCATAGGAAGGGGAGCGAGGAACATCTCCATCAGGAAAGGGGCAATTTACTACATGTTTTCAAAATCAAATCATCACGTTCACGGAGTATTATATTACTTAGCCTATTTGGTCCACTAACATTTCCTATAGGTAAAATTTGAAAAACAGATTTAACTTACTGAGATATATAGACGATGGCTGAGAATGGGTTTGCCCCCCCCCCCCTTAGGGAATTTTGCAGACATATACTATCTTGTAGAGAATTGAAAGCCAAGTCTTTTAAGAGATGTTTGCACTCTGTGCTCTGGGGTGGTAGTCTGTAAGAGTCTGTTACATACGTTACTTAATCAAACCAAGAAAAGTAAATTGAAAGTTTGGGTTATAAATTTAAGACATTAAAATAATTATTTTTAAAAATCATTCATATAGACTGCATACTGGATATCTTAATTACGTATGACTGCCATTTGAACAAATTTGCGGCTTCCTAAGGTGCCATATGCGTTACATAAATCGGATAACCCATTAAAATTTGCAAGAGTGGCTAACATCATTTACATTCACAAAATTTGCAAGAGTGGCTAACATCATTTACATTCACAATCTCTCTGTGTGTTTTGCAAAATGTTTTTAACCATGTCTGACTAGCTTATGCAATTGGCTAACAGAAAAATTAAAGTTTATTTCCCTAGCTTGAATATTTTTTCCTGGCATAAGCAATTAAACAACCCTACCCCTACCAGTTTTAAGGTGAAATGTTTGGTATTAAAATTAAAGTAAAAATAGTTAAAAATATTTGCAGTTGGTGAATGTGTTTGATTGTTTGGGATTTATTTGCTTATATAAAAAGACTCATAAATCTGCAAGTTTGTTGCAAAATTTTTAATATCAGAGGCTGTAACATATGTTACCTGATGTAATAAATGGGCAAGCTCATTGTCTTTACGTAAGATATGCCTAAAATGTTTTAATCTCCTCGAGAGAATTTTGCAGACATATTCCTTCTTATAGTACAACTCAAGCTGCATCGTATAAGGGATGTTATCACTCTCTATGTTGAGTCGTTAGTCTAAAATAGCGTGTTACATGCGTTACTATATCAAATAAAGGAAAAGTAGTTTGAAAGTTTGGGCTACAACTGTGAAAAAACTCACAGCTGTTGGATATCTTACATTGTTAAGGGATTTAAACTGGCTCGTATGATAAAGACTTATAGATCTGCTAGTTGTCATCAAGTTTAAAAGATCAGAGAGCGTTACATATGTTAGCGTGATAAGTAAAATCATCAAACAGTAGTTTGACATCAAGCTGAGTAAGGGCCTGCTCCATCCTAATCCCCTTTGGAGTTCTGCAGACATATTACATCTTATGTAACCATTCAAGGTGCATTTAATAAGAAATGTTTGCACTCTGTTAGTTGGGCGTTAGCCTGTAACAGCTTGTTACATATGTTACTATATCAATTTGAGAATAAGAAATTTGAATGTTTGAGCTACCAAAAGAAGACATTAAAATTATATAATAAATTGACATTCTTATAGTCTTTATACTGGATGTCTTTACTACATATGGAAGCTGTTTGACAATAATACGGCTAACTGTGGTGTTATGTGCGTTACATGAACCTAATTATAATTTAAAAGCTATAATTGTGGCTTTCGTCATTTAGTTAAACAACTACTATGACTTGGGTTCAAACTGTTTTATTAGATTTTACAAACATATACTCAATTGATGAATAGGAAAAGCCAAGTTTGCTTTTCTATCTTAAATATATTGTCTTATAGGAGCTAATACACAGCCCTATTCCATGTTTTACAGAGAAGCGAATGTTGTTATTACCGTTTAAGTAAAACACATGAAAGCGATTACAGCATGTGGATATTTTTCATTTTCTTAGTCTGTCTTGCTCATATATCTGCACGATGTCATTAAGTTTAAGATCAGGACACTAAATGTGTACTTTGGTGCCAAAAACACTAGAAATTACATTCATTTCTGACTATCAAACCCATGGACTGTTGTTACAGATGTTATCAATGAAATATAAAGCCACAAATAGAAAAGATAGTTTTACATTTTTACAAGAAAATACAATAAATGAAATGGTCCAAACTATTTTTCATCGATTTAACACTCATGTTAAACGTTTGTCGTCGTCTGCTTCTATGGTAATCATTATTATCACACGCCTCCTTGCAACTAGTAGAATCATCACACAATATTTCAATCATTTACTGTTATTCAATTTTTCCACCAGTCCACTCAAAATTGATGAGCTATTATCAACCTTCCAAGTTTGCCATTCATGGCTTGGAACATTCGGAAACTGATATGAATTCCTAATAGTTGGCTCTTTGAGTATGTAATTCAAGTGATACTCTGCAAGTAGGAGAAAGACTAAGGCTTTACAAGGAGGAAAACTATGCCATTAAGAGCAATGAGTACCTGGACTGATGTACCTTGATATTTCTGTGATAAAGAGTCATATCTTCGCTGGTTAACTTTTATAAATGTAACCTTTCCATACATGCAACCGACATATTTTCATCTAATAATGTCTCTGCACTTATTATCTTTCCCCAAGCATTCAAAAACTTATTTGAAGTCTTAGTACTTCTGAAGTGCTGAAACCGAGGTAACTCTTTCCCTTCAGATAAACGAACTAGATTAATCACAGCAGGTAAAGCAATGAAATGCAGGATGAACAGAGCGCAAATTAGACCCTTTCAATTCAATGATTCGCTAAGTTTCTACGATAAGAGCGCTTATTAAAGGATGTAACATATATAACTCGTCATAATAAATGAGCAAGGGCATTGTCGTGACATCCTTTTTGATTACACAGTCAGAGGCAGGTGTTTTCAATTTCAGTGTTTTCAATGGATCATAAAATGAGGCACCTTATCAACTTGTTTACTCTGTATAAATCTTCCATAGAGCATAATATAGAACTACTGGTTATCCCATTCTACCTATAGTCCACTTTCCTTCTTTTGAATGCAACAGCTAATGATATGGCTGCAAAAACTGAGAAATCATAGGTTTTACATTATTTTAAGACATGCTTCAATGTACTGACATCAAAAAACAACCAACTGCAAACATAATTGATGGCAATGTCCAACTTCGTATTCTTTCTCTTATACCAGATAACTTTCAAGGTGTAACAGAAATTGTTACATCAAAGGTATTCAGCATGCAAACTACATGAAAAATTCAAATAAATAGTTAGGTTTATGTATTCTTTTTGTTTCTCAGACTTTCAATTCGTTTATTCTTAAATTGATATGGTAACATACGTATCATACCATTACAGGCTAACCCCCTAGTTATTAGAGTGCAAACATCTCTTATTTGGTGCTGCTTGAATTGGTCTTTAAGGTCGGATATGTCTGCACAGTTCCCAAAGGGGTGGAGAGGAACAGGATTTTACTAATTTTGCAGTCCTAATACTATGCCATGATTATACTGGTTGTGATGAAATGGGTGATTATTTTGCCATAGAAGCAGACACAATGATAGACATCGTGAGGGTAACTTGAATAAAGATTGTTTTTGAATAATTTTATTTAATAGGAATATTTATTAAATTGTGTCATTTAAATGAGAACCATTATTTTCTATCTATATGTCTATATATTTTAATATTATAGGCATTAGGAAATATGTGATTAAAAAGGTTATATATAACATAGGTATCACAATTCCATGGGCTTGTTATCAGCAATGACTGTAACTACTAAGACTAAGGCACCAGAGGCTAGAGATTAATAGGAAAACATGTGAAAAATGGCATTTTTCTGAAATATCATCTCTTACTTCCAAGAAAATTTCCTTGCTCATTCATTATGCCATGTAACATACGTTACATACTTTTATAAGTGCTCTGTTCCTGATGTCAAACTTGCAAATGTATGATTTTTATTGCATTAGCAAAACAGTGGCAAAAATGTAAGATATCCACGAGTGTCAAATATTTTCATATATTTTTCTTCAATAATAGATACCAAAACTGGATACTCAAAATTGGGGGTTGGGTTGTTTAATAGCTAATATAAAACAATGTATTTGAGATAGAAAAGCAAACTTTGTTTTTTCAATTAGTCAAATAAATATTTTAGTAAACTAAGATTAAAAACATTTGTTAAAATGCACAAATCGTCTGTAAAATGAAATGATGTTAGTCACGATTTCAACTTTCAAAGGGAAATTTAATCTATGTAATGCATAAAACACCATTGAAGGCTGTAATTTTGTTTAATATGCTGTTTTTATGTAGCTTAGGCATCCAGCTTGCAAACTACATAAGAAATATGAATAATTAGATGGTTTAATGTCTTCTTTCTGTAACTCAAACTTTCATTTTGATTTTTTCCTTAGTTTATTACAGTATTATATGTAACAGGCTGTCAGAGACTAACGCCCCTGAGCACAGAGTGCAAACATCTCTTAAAAGATGCGGCTTGAAAGTTTCTTCAAGATAGGATATGGCTGCAAAATTCCCTAGGGGGGGGGGGAGCAGGACCTTTTTTTAGCTCGAAGTCTAATATATATAATTTGACTTAACTGCGAATCTAAAGGAGTCTGAGGCAGATCAGGAAGTATTGCATTAGTGTCGTGTAATATTGTCTGACTTTGGAAGTGGATATTAAGAATGTTTGCTTTGTCATACTCATCAGTGTTGATCATAGTGTTGACATCTAGTGGGGGCTGGATAGTTGACATAGTTTCTGGAAGAATAAAGGATCTGAGAGTAGACCACCAGTCTATTGATAAAAGTGTACGAGGAAAGAGTTTTTCAGCTAATTTTGCACTGAATGATTGCTTTGCTTCGCGAATAAGCTTCACGACGTTGTTGCATATTTTCCTTAATTTCTGCCAATATCTTTCAAAATTCGACCTGTTTGCCCTTTTGTATGCTCGTTTACGTTTTCGAATATGCCACTTTAATGAAGAAGTGACCCATGGTGGATATATTGTTTTGATGCTAAGATGTTTGTTTGGAATAAATACATTCACAAGCGATAGTTTTCACTGCATTGTGTAAAATGTCAGCGTAGGTATCAAAGTTATCGTTTTTAAGTGTCTCCAATGGAACATCAGACGCTTTTAACCGCATTCAATCGTTGTTACCAAGTTCGTAATACCATACAGCTAAAATAAGTATCCTTGGGTTTAAAATTTTAAAAATCCCATATATCGGACAGTGAACATGCGCGAATCCAGGATGTTTTGTCAGAGGGGGTCAACTTTGACAACGATTTTTTGGGGGGTTTTTTTAGTTGATAAGGGAGAGAGAGGAACCATCCAAATACCTCTATAAGCGGACCAACTTCCGCCCGCCAGCGAAACGCCATTTAAATGGCGTTTTGCTGGCGTGCCGATGATGGCCCAACATTGAACGCTGGCTTAGTAGCTTTGTGATTTATTAAGGATCCGGACCAGTATTGCTTAAAAAAAACCTATATTTTCTGTGATTTTTCAAGAGGGGGGGGTCCGGACCCCCTGCCCCCCCCCCCCCCCCCTCTGGATCCGCCCATGGTGAAAACGCAATGGTTGTCGAAGAAATGGCTCACCAACTCCACCGTGAATGACATGATCTTTGTTGCTAACAAGAATTAGGTACATGTTGTTGTTGTTTTTGTTGCTTTACGTCCCATGTCAACAGCTATGGTCATTGCGGGACGGTCAGTTCACTTAACCACACTTTTTCCTGGGCAGGCTTGAGCAAGCGGTTAACCAGTTATTTGTGCACATACTTTCGCATTAGGTACATGTATAATAAAGAGAAAGAATGTTCAGTGAAATTGAAAGGCTCAGTGATAAGTTGGTGTAGAGACTAAGTTTGACACAAGGAATCTATTTTCCTACAACCTGGTAGACTAAACATATTAAAATTTAAATCGCCAGTTATTATTATTTCTGATATGCCAGTGTCAACGGCCAGGCCAGATGTTGCTCAAGTTATGATTGGCTGGTAACATGATGCATTGTATATCTATTACATCTAAATGAGCTCGCAAACATTACAAATGTACTACCATATGTAAGATTGGGTACCCCAATACAATGCAGTCCAATTTACATCTATCAAGAAGAAGAAGAAGAAGAAGAAGAAGAAGAAGAAGAAGCAGAAGAAGAAGAAGAAGAAGAGCATTGCATTTAAAATGGGAAAAGAGCAACTCAGATGGACTTAGTGTTATTTCAAAAGAGCCTGCGTAAGCTTGTTACGGAAGTTAAGGTGATCACTGGTCAGGATGGTTTTCAGCTTTAGCTACTGCTGTGGCGGATCCAGAGGGGACTCAGGGATTTCGCTTGAATCCCCTCCCACCCAATCCCTGTTTTTAAATGTCCTATGAAAATGAAATAATTTGGTCTCAATGAGACTAAATTATCTCATTTCGATGGGATATTTAAGAAAAATGAGATAATATCAGCAAAGTGAACACCCCACACCTCTTACATATGAATCCCCTTTCCAGAAATCCTGGATCCGCCCCTGTACTAGTATGCAACATGATGATTATATGTCACCCCTAATCAAGTACAGATTCACCCCATCCCTCAATCACCACCATCCGAAAACGTGGAAGCTCAGGGATTATCAGACGTATCACCGCTTCCAGGAAGTCTTCAAGGTGCATGTACCTGCTGTGGAAACTGAAGCGTCTATTACAATCAATGAAATCTTTCGAAGCTAACTTAAGACTAGCCTGGGTCCCAGCCTGGTCATTTTTATTTTATTTTCCGTTTCTCGGTCAAAAATGAAGTTGATAGCGGAAAATCGATACCCTTGATGTCTTATCTTTTTATTATTTTTATTTATAGATTACGAGGGTCATCCAATAAATAGAGAGACTCTAAGGGCCAATTTATGACCCCTAACCCCATTTTTGATGCCACAATTTTGCATTTTTGTCGCCTTTTTACGCTAAACGTACCTGTCACTATGACAGTTTTCAAAAGAAAAGTCAATGAGTTTAACAGAATAGTTACTTTATTTTGTAGTTTATAAAATTGATTCTTTTTGGAACTGATCTGCACATGCCAGTAACCATGACAACCATTTTCAGACATCTGGCCAGGTTAGTTTTAATACCATGTTTTCGTTGCTAAGCAACATGCGACATCACTTTCCATCAAGCTTTTGACTATATTGTTACAAGCGCAACAAGTTTTACCACCTAATGGTTAAATTTATGATGTTAAAATGGTACGAACTTTTACATTATAAGAAATTTCCCGATACTTATTGGATGACCCACGGATTAGAATAAAAAAACATTTGCAAAACATATTGACGACTGGACCCAGGCTAACTAAAGACTGGTTGCTGAAAACAACAAAGTGGGTTTGCAGTGGAGGAGAGCTGCCCAATCGGGATCCATTGACCTACATAAATTGAGAGAAAAATACAGGTAAATGTTACTATAAATAGTAACTTGCTACTTATTGGGCTCCATTTTATCATTTTTATAGTGGTCTCAGAAAACAAAAAACATGATTCACAGTTTTAATGGATATTCACCAAAATTTGACAGTTCCTAAATGAATAGATTTTCAAACTTTTGACCGTTCAGGTTTTTTTTAAATTTCTAGAAATGAAGTTATTTTAGGTTTAAAATCAGGCTTCTTTTCTGGTAATCTGTGATTCCCAATCGGGAACTTGAGATAGTTGTGAAGCCCCAACGGGATGCAGTGATTCCTGTTTGGTAACATACGGAAAAATGTTTGATTCCTGAATGGGATATATTAGAAGAGGACCAAGGGAACTGCAATTTGGAAAAAGTGGCAGGAAAGAAGTAGAACTTTAGACTAAATCCTGAGTCAGAGCAATGTATCAGAAGTGTGAAAACTGATATTGTACAGATTTTAAGTCTTGGAAAAGATGTTAAATTATTGGGTAACCATAGCTACCCCCATGCTAGACTATGGCCTGCATTACTTCTTAGGAATTGAAAGGAAAGTTAATTTTTGCCAGATAAGTAATATTCCTTACTATCTGCAAATTGCCATAAGCACTTAATCCAGTGCGACAAATGAACAGTAGAAGTTGAAATAGTTTTCTCTTCTATTACTGTTATTTACGTTACTTAATCTGAAATATGTTACTGTTTATTATATAAGGCACAAAATTGCCTTTAAAGATGTCTTAGCAAATAGAGTAAACAACCTTTTATTAATTTTCAATTTTCATAATCAAATTATTATCTAAAAGGCTTAAATGGTTGTTTTTATCTCTGTGCCACTAAATCTATGCATTAAATGAAATTTATAAGGCATTTTGCTTCAAGCTGCCAACAGCTCAATTCAGATGTGAAATAATAAAACGCATAAAGTAACTTAGAAAGACCGATCCCTCATTGCGTAAGTCATCAAATATTTACAGGGACTATCAGCAATAGATTACAACAACTATGTTTAAAACAGCATGCACAACAGCTAACTTACCATTATTAGCCAGAAGTGCAAATCTCTGTGCCACTAAATCTATGCATTAAATGAAATTTATAAGGCATTTTGCTTCAAGCTGCCAACAGCTCAATTCAGATGTGAAATAATAAAACGCATAAAGTAACTTAGAAAGACCGATCCCTCATTGCGTAAGTCATCAAATATTTACAGGGACTATCAGCAATAGATTACAACAACTATGTTTAAAACAGCATGCACAACAGCTAACTTACCATTATTAGCCAGAAGTGCAAATCAAGACGTGAAACATTATAAATACATTCACCATTGTCATATAAAAATGGGAAATTTAAGGATATTGCAATTATTTCTTTCTCACAGTTGGCACCAACCATACCAATCCTTGTGGCTATAGTATTTTAGCATCTAATGTGTCTAGTTTGGTGCAATACGAATAAAATGAATGTTGGTAACGTATATATAACAAAATAATTAGGGAGAATACTACTTTTATCATTGTTTTGCCTGGTTCTACAAAGCTGTGAAGCCATAAAACATTTTAATTAATTTGAAAACAGAGACATGTGTTTAAATCAGTTGGAAAGGCCCCTTGCATCAAATTATTAGTGTTGTAGACATCTTTAAATGAGTTGACTTCAATCATCAGGACCTTGGGCTAACCGCTTTTTAGTATAGGACTTGATGGGTTATATGTTCTTTAATATCATGGAAGAATTTGCACAAGTTTGCTTTTTTCTGCCAAAGAGCTTACTAGCATCCGGGATAGAATCTGCTTTAATCCTATTTTTATTCTTCTGCACATTGTTAAAATATTTAAACTAACAATAAGTACACATGGCAACTGCTACTTGCACATTAGAACCAAGTACATTCATAAAATATGTATCAATAAACGATACTATTATTATATAAGCGCAATTTCTTGACATATATCACAAGTTTCCTTTATTAAATTTGCTGTCAAATCTGTCATTTGTATTCTATGTAACGTTATCAATAATATTCTGGTATTTAAAAGTAAATCTTACAATTTTCACTCTATTTCAAAGGCTATACTTTCTTAATATTACATCTAAGTCAAGCATTAGTGACAATGACCATTATTAGCATAGTACCTTTTCTATTGCGTTTCCATATAAAGCTTGCTAGAAAACGTGATATCTATACATTTTCATTTTTTTTATTATATTACTTGACTTTTCGCTTTCTGTAAAGGCGGCGTCTCATGAATGCGTAATTAGGACTGGTCTACTTTAGGCATAGGTAAAAGCTAAAAAGGAGGCGTGGTGTTATTCAAAAGTAACTGTATCGTCTTGTGCCACAACCTCAGTCATTATTTAGTCCTTAAAACGCCAGCAAAGTAACTGCATCTGAAAATGTCTATTTAACATAATCAGGGAGGCAAACATTGTGGACTCAGATCAGACTGCTCCTATAGGAGCAGTCTGATCTGGGCTCACACTGTTTATCTATGAGGCTTCAAATAAATTAGTGGACGACAAAAACATAAACTTTGTGATTATGCGCTATAAGGGTTAATAAATGTGAGTTCAGTGTGTATACGGTTAGGATTTTCATGAAATGCACGCACGTCTGCGCGGCTCAAAAGGCTTATTTACTTTTTACCAAATTATAAATAAAACCTGATTTCCCTTCCTTAGCAGATGAAATAGCCGAACCACACCCAGATATGAATATTAAAGTTTCCGCCTTTACAGTAAGCGAAAAGTCAAGTAATACCTTGACGTCTTTTAAACTTATCTATCATGTAATGTATGCTAAACGCTGTTAAAATTAAGGAATCAATTCACAGGATTTCTGCAATAATTTGATCAAACTTGGTTCAATGACTCAACTTATGTAATGATATTATGGTAAAAGCCAATTTGTAAACATCAGCTTTGTAAGTACTAATTTCTATACTTAAGTATAATCTTGTCATTTTTAGCTTATTCTTATAAAGTAGAATATGGTGTCGTAAATAACAGTTGAACAGATTCCTTTGATATTATTACGATATTTGAAATAATTGCCTCGTAAGACACATCACATTTCTCCTATATTTACTGTAATGTTTCATTTTTAGCAAACCATTCAGTGTTAAGGGTTTTCATAGTGCTTGTTTTAGCAAATGATTAGCAATGCAAACTTGATATGATTATCCATTTCATTAATTGAACAGCAACGTTGACATCCACGTTAGAAATAAATTGAAATCATATATGGAAACTAAAAAGAATAAAGAGCCGCCACCTGAGTTTTTCTATACACAAATAGATGTTGGCAAAAATTTGCATTGGAAACGTTCTCTTCAACCAATAACTGGTTTTAATATCTGAATCTGTATTAGCTGTTGAGGCTTAGTGTATACTGAAATGTTTCATTGATCATAAGCACAACCAAAAAGGGCAACACAGCGCTTTGTCTATTGTAGAGCAAAGAACTGGCAAAAAGTCGCTTATAAGGCTGAATCCCTCCCCATCAGTAAAATAGAAAACGATTGCTTGAATGATATGGCAAGACGTTGAAGTTTCTTGGATCGCCGGAATTACTTTTTCAAAGAGGGGCAGTGGTGTTAAAATTTGACAAAAACTTCATTTTTCGAAGTTAAATTGTGAATTTCTGAAATCCATTTGAAGTAACAGATACACCACACCAGCAACGAAAGACTGCCAAATGACTATTGAGTTTTATATAATCCTACTCTGACTTTATTATGATGTCAAAGTCAGAAATTAAATGCCTTTGTTTTGGGGTGAAAATCAGTATTTTTATAAAAAATAAATCCATTTTTAGCTCACCAGAGCCGAAGGCTCAGGGTGAGCTTATAGTATGGGACTCGAGCCGGCGTCCGTCCGTGCGTCCGTGCGTGCGTCCGTCCGTCCGTCCACACTTTCAAACATAAATATTTCTGAGACCAGCTGGCCAATCATAATCAAATTTCACCAGGAGTATCATTAGGGTGGGGGATTGACTGCATTAGGTTTTGGTTTAGATCGGATCAGAACTTTATACCCGCAGGTAACAAGAATAACCATAAAATCTTGAATGTGTTCGAAATTCGGCAAGATTGGACCAGGGACTTATGAGTTAGCTGCCCTTGAGCGTCTGGAAAAATCCCTATAGACTTATAATGGGAGAAATGTTGTGACCACTCTAGTACCTTCATTTTTGGATGGATCTTCTTCATTCTTGCAGATAACAAGACCAGCCATAAAAGCTCGGAAAGGGTTGAATTTCGGCAAGATTCCATCACTGACTTTGGACTTAGCTGCCCTTGAGCGTCACAAAAATTAATTAATAATGTTGTGACCACTCTAGCTCCTTCATTTTTGATTGGATCTTCTTTATTCTTGCAGGCAACAAGAGAAACCAATAATATCTCGGATGGGTTTGAAATTCAGCAGGATCCAACCAGGGACTTATGAGTTACCTGCCCTTGAGCATTTAGAAAAATCCCAATAGGCTTATAAGGGGAGAAATATTGTGACCACTCTAGTGCTTTTAATTTTAAATGGATCTTCCTCATTCTTGCATACAATAAGGACAACTATTGAAGCTTGGATGAGTTTGAATTTCGGCAAGATTCCATTACTGACTTCGGAGTTAGTTGCCCTTGAGCGTCAGAAAAGTTAATTAATAATGTTGTGACCACTCTAGCTCCTTCATTTTTAATTTGATCTTCTTCATTCTTGCATGCAACAAATAAACTCATAATATCTCAGATAGGTTCGAAATTCAGCAGGATCAGACCAGGGACTTATCAGTTACCTGCCCTTGAGCGTTTGGAAAAATCCCTATAGACTTATAATGGGAGAAATGTTGTGACCACTCTAGTGCTTTTAATTTTGAATGGATCTTCTTCATTCTTTCATGCAATTAGGACACCTATTAAAGCTTAGATGAGTTTGAATTTAGTCAAGATCCCATTACCTGTTTTGGAGCTAGCTCCCCTTGAGCATCTTAAAAATTAATAAATAATGTTGGGTCCACTCTAGCTCCTTCATTTTTGATTGGATTTCCTTCGTTTTTGCAGGCAACAAGTAAACCTATAATATCTCAAATGGGTTCGAAATTCAGCAGGATCCGACCAGGGACTTATGAGTTACCTGCCCTTGAGCATTTGGAAAAATCCCTATAGACTTATAATGGGAGAAATGTTGTGACCACTCTAGTGCTTTCAATTTTGAATGGATCTTCTTCATTCTTGCATACAATAAGGACAACTTTTAAAGCTTGGATGAGTATGAATTTCGTCAAGATCTCATCACCTTTTTTGGAGTTCCCTCCCCTTGAGCATCTTAAAAATTGATGGATAATGTTGTGAACGCTCTAGCGTCTACATTTTTAGCTCACCAGAGCCGAAGGCTCAGGGTGAGATTATAGTATGGGACTCAAGCCGGCGTCCATCCGTCCGTGCGTCCATGCGTCCACATTTTCAAACATTAATATCTCTGAGACCAGCTGGTCAATCATAATCAAATTTCATCAGGAGCATCATTGGGGCAGGGGATTGACTGCATTAGGTTTTGGGCTCTCTGGTTTCCATGGCAACAGATAGCTCCCATAGGGTTATAATGGGGAAAATCTTGTGACCACTCTAGCTCCTTCATTTTTTATTGGTTCTTCTTTATTCTTGCAGGTAACAAGGGCAACTATAAAATCTCGAATTAGTTCGAAATTCAGCAAGATTGGACCAGGGACATATGAGTTAGCTGCCCTTGAGCGTCTGAAAAGATCCCCATAGACTTATAATGGGAGAAATGTTGTGACCACTCTAGTACCTTCATTTTTGGATGGATCTTCTTCATTCTTACAGATAACAAGACCAGCCATAAAAGCTCGGAAGAGTTTGAATTTCGGAAAGATTCCATCACTGACTTCGGAGTTAGCTGCCCTTGAGCGTCAGAAAAATTAATGAATACTGTTGTGACCACTCTAGCTCCATCAGTTTTGATTGGATCTTCTTCATTCTTGCAGGCAACAAGGAAACCCATAATATCTCAGATGGGTTCGAAATGCAGCAGGATCCGACCAGGGACTTATGAGTTACCTGTCCTTGAGCGTTTGGAAAAATCCCTATAGACTTATAATGGGAGAAATGTTGTGACCACTCTAGTGCTTTCAATTTTGAATGGATCTTCTCTATTCTTGCATACAATAAGGACAACTATTGAAGCTTGGTTGAGTTTTTGAATTTTGGCAAGATTCCATTACTGACTTCGGAGTTAGTTGCCCTTGAGCATCAGAAAAATTAATTAATAATGTTGTGACCAGTCTAGCTCCTTCATTATTGATTGGACCTTCTTCATTCTTGCAGGCAACAAATAAACCCATAATATCTCGGATGGGTTCAAAATTCAGAAGGATCTGACCAGGGACTTATGAGTTACATGCCCTTGAGCGTTTTGATAAATCCCTATAGACTTATAATGGGAGAAATGTTGAGACCACTCTAGTACTTTCAATTTTGAATGGATCTTCTTCATTCTTGCATACAATTAGGACAACTATTAAAGCTTGGATGAGTTTGAATTTCGTCAAGATCCCATCACCTATTTTGGAGTTAGCTCCCCTTGAGCATCTTAAAAATTAATAAATAATGTTGTGACCACTCTAGCTCCTTCATTTTTGATTGGATTTCCTTCATTTTTGCAGGCAACAAGTAAACCCATAATATCTCGGATGGGTTTTAAATTCAGCAGGATTCGACAAGGGACTTTTGAGTTACCTTCCCTTGAGCATTTGGAAAAATCCCTATAGACTTATAATGGGAGAAATGTTGTGACCACTCTAGTGCTTTCATTTTTAAATGGATCTTCTTCATTCTTGTATACAATAAGGACAACTATTAAAGCTTGGTTGAGTAACAATTTTGTCAAGATCCCATCACCTATTTTAGAGTTAGCTCCCCTTGAGCATCTTAAAAATTGATGGATTATGTTGTGAACGCTCTAGTGTCTACATGTTTGATTGGATCTTCTTCATTCTTTCATCTAACAAGGCCAAACATAAAAGCTTGGATGAGTTTGAAATTATGCAGGCTCCGACCAAGGACTTATGAGTTAGCTGCCCTTGAGCATCTGGAAAAATCCCCATAGACTTATAATGAGAGAAATGTTGTGACCACTCTAGTGCTTTCAATTTTGAATGGATCTTCTTTATTCTTGCAAATAAGAAGGACAACTATAAAAGCTTGAATGGAATGAGTTTGAATTTCCTCAAGATCCAATCACCTTTTATGGAATTAGCTTCCCTTGATCATCTTAAAAGTAATGGATAATGTTGTGACCACTCTAGCGCCTTCATTTTTGATTGGATCTTCTTCATTCTTTCATCTGACAAGGACAACCATAAAACTTGAATGAGTTTGAAATTTAAGTAGAACTAATCTCAGTCTCTTGAGTTAACTGTTCTTGAGTGTTATAAAAAATCTGCATGGACTTGCTATGGGAGATCTTTTGTGACCACTCTAGCACACTTTTTTTTGAATAGATCTTCCTCAGTCTTGCAGGTAACAATGGCACCCATAAAAGCTTCAATGAGTTAGATTATCCAAAACACCAAACCACCAATTACAGAGTCAGCTGCACTTGAGTGTCTAAAATATAGCTGTATAATGTTGTGACCACTCTAGCGCCTTCATTTTTCATTTGATTTTTTTCATCCTTGTAGGTTATCAGGGCATACATTAAAGATTGGATTGGTCAGAACCCATCACTGACTACAGAGTTAGCTGCCCTTTAGCATCTGAAAGTACACTCTCACCATTTTATTCAGATCTTTTTAAAAGTTGCAGATAACCAGGGCTGGCATAATATTTATGTTTTAGTTAGTTCCTGGTTACTGTTTCAAGTTCAGAGTTACCTGCCTTTCAGCATCATCAATTATGGTATCTCCAAACATTATGCTGGCTCTCATGTGAGCGATCGTCGCCCATTGGGCTACATGTTATGTAATCTGACAGGTTAAGGTTTTTTTTTAAATTTATAGTTTTTATTTATCTTATTTTAAATTTCAACTTACATTGTATCCTGTCATGTTTACTTATAAAACCCGCCAAAATATTTTTGTTTTTCGCCTCAAAATAGGACTTTTTAATATTGAGGTATATTTTGGGAAATGCGTGTATTGTTATAATAGTATATATATATATATATTATATATATATATATATATATATATATATATATATATATATATATATATATATATATATATATATATATATATATATATATATATATATATATATATATATATATATATATATATATATATATCTGAGCATTGCCATATTAAGAGAAGAATGTACATATAATATATAGTTCAAATGGAAAAAAACATGTATCATGTTCTGTGATAAAAGAGGGCCAAGTGACCCTGGATCACTCACCTGAGTTTTGTTTAAAACCTCTTACCTATATGTATCTATTGAAAACTGGCCATGCTCTTGGTGACCCCCTGGTGAGGCCATTTTTGTTCCCAGAGCTCTATTTTGAGCGAATCTAAATATTGTCCACTGGGTGATGCTACAAACTAAATAACAGGGATCTAGACCTAGTGGTTTTAAACAAGAGGATATTTTGTTTTCAATTTGTAAGTCAATGTAATCTCTTTGACCTCCAGAATGAAGCCATTTTGACCACATATCCACATATTGAACAAACTTGGTAGAGAACTACTAGGTGATGATACGTACCAAATATCAAAACTTTTGGGCATTTGTTTTCTGGCAAGTATAGTTCTAATGTTTTCTCTATATAACCTATTGATAGAGCAGAATCGTCGCTCATTTGAGGCAGACCCTCTCCCTGCATGTAAAATAATATTGTGATATATCAACGGAAATGTTTTAATTGTACATTATGAAACCTATGGAATTGCCTTTTCAAAACAGGGGCAGTGAGTCTTTATTAGGCTTCGAAGAAGGACACCCTCATTCAAAGAACCATACATGTAGTATCTAAAACAAGCAAATGGTTGCTGGGTGAAAAGAAAGGCAAACAATGCAAATAATTTCAGTTTCAAAACAGTAAGGGTCTATATGTAACCAAATAAGCTATGCATTAAAACAATTAGATCTGTTTTAAAGCAATGTATCTGCAGAATGTAAGTACCGGGTTTATTATTTAGGCATCATTATTTTATAACAAGAATTATATTTATTTTTATTTATTCGTTTTACATGGATTTCCAGTGCATACGACTTGAAAGCATTCCAAATCAAGTGTGGTCTTATATCCATCAGCTGATTAAAACAATAACAAGTTATGCCTTTTGATATTAGCAGCAGCATGGAGTTTATGCACCACCAATTGTCCTCCTAAATATATTTTAAAAGTAACTGTGTTAGTGCTATAACAAGAACTTGCCATTTAACTATATGCCTCGATGTTCATATTTTGCATAACACCTGCCTATGGTGTGTAGATGACAAGGGAGGTATCAAATTATCAATATGACCTTGGAGTCAAAGGACAAGGTCGAATTTAGTCAAAATCTGTAATACGACTCTAATCTTAACTCCTCTTTCATTTCTATCACTGAGGGTGTTCATATATGGCACAATGCTTGTTTATGGTGGGTAGATTACGAAATAGGTTCCTTATCACCGCTATTCCATTGGAGTCAATAGACAAAGTCAAATATACTAACAACCAGTTTATGTCTTGTTACCCGAACTCCTCTTAATTTTGTTGACCCAGTGTGTTCATACTTAGCACAATTATTGCTTACGGTGTGTAGATTACAAATAACGTTCTATATCACCGCTAAGCCCAGGAGTCAAAGATTAATAAGAATCTGTCTAACAGTGGTATGGTTTTGACAGAGGTGTTTTATATTTAGTACAAAAATTGCCAATATGGCATTTGAGATAAAAGTACTTTTCAAAATAATATAATTCTGGTTGTATGGCCTGTAAATCAAATATCTCTAACATATTTTGTTATAGCTGGTTCATATTTTACCTAAGGTGTAATTTTGTCAATACTAGCTTCTAGCTGCTGATATCACCTTTGTATCAAAGTTCAAGGTCAAACTGCTTAAAAACCAACATTTTAAAGTGGTACTATCACTAATGTGTGTATGCCTCTCTCTAGGTGTTATGCTAGGCAGACCAAAGGATGGACTATGAACTCCCTGCATGGGGTATTAAAGAAGTTCTTAAGGGGTTTAGGTTTTTTCTGATAAAATGTTTATCTTGATGAACCTATACAAGTCCCCACTTGGAGGCCCCTTATTCCGGTGAAATAGGCCTTTAAACTCTGTCTATATGGCATGTAACACGTATATTTTTGGAAGAGATGTATAAGTGATCAAATTTAGAACAATAGCTGTCTATGGTTTAAATAAGACAGATTAGGTTTTAGATTGTTGATATGACCTTAAAGACAAAGATCAAGGTAAAAATGATCATTATCATATTATGTGGTATCCCCACCATCAATTGATCACTTTCTAGTTGTGTTTTATCGTTGATTGTGCTTTCTTGTCTTTGTATCTTCATGTTTAGCTCACCTGAGCCAAAGGTAGAATGTGAGCTATCATAATCGCTGGATGTCCGTCGTCCATCGTCAACAATTGCTTCAAAGAAAATCATCCCCTAAACTAATAGCTGAATTTAACCAAACTTTGCAGGAATGATTCTTATATGACCGTCTTTAATAGTTGCTCAAATAGTTTTAGTCCGTTGCATATCTAGGTCAAATGCGCCTAGAATAAAAAAAAAATCAAAATGAAAATTTTAATAATATCTTCTTGTTTGAAACCACAATGCATAGAGTCTTGATATTTGGTATGTGGCATAACCTATTAGACCTCTACCAAGTTTGTTCAAATTATAACCCCGTGGTTAAAATGGCACAGTCCTGGCGGTTGCATATTTTACATAGGTTTGTGATCACCTGCTAGGAAAGGGCTGGTTTCTTGTCTCTCTTGTTTGTGATGTTTTCTCTTGTGTTTTGTCACTTTCCAATATGGTGTCTAGGGTCAGGTGTGGTACTTGATTGTATCAATTCCTGATCTTTGCCTTCTTCTTTACTTTTATATTAGGAAAACAAAGAACAAATCGTCTTGTCTGAAACGACAAGGCCTAGAGCCTTGCCATTTGGTATGTAGCATCACCTAATACGCCTCTGTCAATTTTATTCAAGTTGAGTCGCTGGGACTAAA
Organism: Loripinus fragilis; assembly: GCA_964019695.1. Lineage (NCBI taxonomy): Eukaryota > Metazoa > Mollusca > Bivalvia > Lucinida > Lucinidae > Loripinus > Loripinus fragilis. The sequence goes on from OZ026526.1 coordinate 46,661,816, forward strand.
AGTGGGCCCGCCCTGCGAGGTCACACGTTCAATATAGGAGTCTATTGGGAAAATTATAAGAAATGTTCGTGTCTGACACCACAAGGTGGATAGCATTGATATTTGTTATGGCATTTGTGCCAAAAATGACCCCATCCTGGGGTCACATGTTTTACATAAGTTAATATATGGGACGCATTGAACAGTCTTGTCTGAAACCACAAGGCCTAGAGTCTATATTTGGCACGCTGCATCAGCTAGTAGACTTCTACTAAACTTGTTAAAATTAGGGCACTGGGGCCAAAAACGGGGCCGCCCCGGGGATCAGTGTTTTATACATAGCTTAAATAAAAAACGTACTAAAACACATACTTGTAAGATATCAAAAGGCTTGATATTTGATATATAGCATCACCTAGTGGTACTCTACCACGTTTATTCAAATTGTGTTTTTTGTCAAAATGGCATTATCCTGAAAGTCAAAGAGTGTATGGGCTGTTATTATTCTTTGATTCTTCCTCACGGTGCCGTGGGTTGGTCTGCAGTGTGTGAGTGTGGCATTTCCTGGTCATACTCACTTTTTACATGGACTTACATAAAAAAAAATCTTGTCTGAAACCATTAGTACTAGAGCCCTGATATTTGGTATGTAGCATTAGCTGGTAGACAAAATTCAAATATGCTCAAATTATGGCCCTGGGACCAAAAATGGCCCACCTGGCAGATAACAAGTTTCCAATAGATACCTATAGATAAGACGTTGAAAACAAAACTCAGGTGAGCGATCCAGGGTCACTTGGTCCTCTTTATATTGTTTTATTACCTGATATGATATCATAGTACATGATAAATACTGTTTCCATTTGAAATGTTTATTATATGTACGTCATTTTCTTGATATGGCAATGCCCAGATATACAGGGAACAGAAATACATGCATTTCACAAAATATACTTGAATATCAAAATGTCGGATTTCGACTTAAAAACGAAATTATTTTGGCGGCTTTTTAAGTAAATATGACAGATATATATTCACGTTGAATAATACAGAATCAAATTTGGAACAAGTTAAATAACAACTCTAAATTTTAAAACTTTACTAGTCAGATTTAAAAAAATCGTGTTTAAATTTATAGAATTATGTTCTTAAAAGGGTATCCCTTGGGAGCAAAGACTGCACCAAAGAACTGAAACCAGAGTGTGCATATATCCTGGGCCAGACTAGCTAGTTTCTGCCCATTTAGGCTTCATCAGTGACCCTCTAATAGTTTCAAAGTCCCACAATGAAACCCATGATCCCAAAGGACAAGAAAATAAAATCTACACTATAGTGAAAACACTGATTTTCACCCCAAAGTCATATTATATAAGACACAATAATCATTTTTCAATCTTTCTTTGCTGGTGTCATGTATCTGTTGCTGCAAATGGATTTCAGAAATTCGCAATTTCACTTCTAAAAATGAAGTTTTTGCTAAATTTTAACACCACTGTCCCTCTTTGCAAAAGTAATTCCGGCGATCCAATAAACTTCAACGTCTTGTCACATCATTCATACAATCATTTTTCATTTTACTGATGGGGAGGGATTATCACTCAATTTTCGCTATTTTCGTTATTTTTCGATAATTATCAACGTGGATATTTACAGTAAAATCTGTCTGAAGCGGCAACTCATAAAGAAGACCAAAAATGTTTTTAAGACCTATTATCGCTTAATGCAATACAATACAATACAAATTACTTTATTGGACTCAGACATCCCAGTGTTTCTCATCCTAAAATAGAATCTCAGTACAATAACGCAGGTCAAAAAGTATTGCAGAATACCCCAAGGGGAGCATTCTGCAATACTTTTGACCTTCTGTCATTGAGATATTTTTGTCTAGTTTCTGATTGGCCGCTTCATACAGGTTTTACAGTACTGTATTAGAATTTAATCATGTAATTATCCCCACAGACTGTAAAATTACTTCAATAATACGTTTTATTGAATAGCGTTGTTTAAAATGCAACAGATTGCATTCTCTTAGCAGTGGGCAGGTCAAGTTGAACTATAGATGCACTCTTCCTAATCCAAACAGAACATGTTAAAATTTTGACACTAGTGGTATCATATCATTTATTGTGATGTCCACTATGAGGTTTTTGTCAAGGGTAGATATCAGCTTCGTTTTGAAAGAGAGAATTTAATCACAGTATATATAATCACGTGACTTGCGGACAGTGGGCTTATCAGATGTTGCAAAAGATTTTGATGGAAATCAATATATATTGACGTTTTCAAGGTGAGTGACCTCTATATTTTCGTGATTTGATACTATTTTTGCGAATCATTTGCTCATATCCAAGCATATTCGTTCTTGCCAAATTGAATGTTTCTGCCTGTAGTCTACAGCAAAATAATGCATTACGGTGGGGCCTGGTCCGATGTAGTTTTGTGGAGGCTCAAGGCTTAGTGTTTGCTTATAAGCAGGGACCGTATATACAAAGCTATCACTGCTGTATAGAAATACACTTTACCATGCAGATTTTTGTCAGTCACTGAAAAGTTGACAAGGACACTCAGCGTTTGCTCATAGGACCAGTTCTATGCGATGTTAATTTGACAAAAGAAAAGTTGATTGACAGACGGATGGACCTGGGAGACTCCACACAAGACGGGATAAGCTCTACCATGGATAGAGCTAATAAAAAAGATAGAAAAACTGTTTAACATCATGTTTATTAAATAGAGATTCCAATGATTCTTCAACAACATACATGGAGAATCTTACATGAGTGCTCATGTAATATTGAATTTATCAAACGAGTTGGGAAAATGAGATAAACGCAAAAGCTTGCAGAGTATTTTATCGCTTTTTCCCAACAAGTTTGATAAATTCAATAATACAGGAGCACGAATGTTACATTCGGTTTATCATATTACATTAAAATTACTCTGAAATCGCAATTTTGGGGTGAAAATGTTATGATATTGTCACTATGTACGCAACATGCTATTGAAGATATTACATAACATACTAAATATTAATTGAAAGGGTAGGACCTGCTCTGGCTCCAAAGTGTTTGCAATGGTTATCACTAGCAGGCTATATAAGCAGGGATAATTCTGGCTCACAGACATGATGGCCTTTTTGAGGGAATTTTGTTGTAAGTACTCAAACAACAGCACTTACCTTATAGAAAGGCCCATACTTTCTAGAAGATGGGGCCTTTCAGAAAATTTAGGGGCTTTTAGCACAGGGCCCCTTTCCAGAATTATCCATACATAAGATGCCACCACTTGCAGAGAAAGGGTTAACCCTTGTCATGCTGGATTTTTATTTGTACTCCACTTCACAATTTTTATCCAACTAACCAGCTGTATAACAGTTTTTAGCATGTATTCACAAGCAGAGTGGAAAAAAAGTGTGGATCCTGATCAGCTGGCTTCTGAGAAGCCAGCTGATCAGGATCTACACTGTTTTCAAAATGGGATATATTCCGGTTCAGCAGGAGAACAGTTAATGATGCTTTAAATTCTAATTAAAAATAAATTGAATATAAAATAAAGATCATATAGCACAATACACTATGGCTGCCTGCACTATCAACTGATGAGGAACTACACCATGAGGAATGATTGGATGAAAATGAATATAAAACTACTATGTACAATTTATCATGCTTCCAAATATATTTATCAAATACCCTGTTTTAAAGTCTTCAAGTACACCATGGGTGTAATGTGCATGCTCTATATGCCAGAGGCAGGGGCCACAATACACTGACATTCAAAACCAAAAGTACAGTAAAACATGTGTAAAACGGCCACTCGAAAATAGACAAAACAAAGATCTTAATGACGAATGGTAGTTTAATGAAGTCAAAAGTATTGCAGAATGCATTATGCAATACTTTTGACTTGCATTAAAGCGATTAATTGGTCTTGAAAACCAATTTTCGGTCTATTTGAGAGAGACCGTTTTACACAGGTTTTACTGTTGTATGTGTAGTTTGAGTACACCACACAAACCTTACCTAGTAAGCCAAACTGTTAACAATTATGTTGTTCACTATGCCAAACTACAGTAAAACCTGTCTTAAGCGGTCACTCAAAAAGACCAAACTTGGTTTTCAAGACAAAGTTATCATTTTATGCAGAATGCTCCATGGGGAGCATTCTGTAATACTTTCGACCTTCATTTAGCTACCACTTGTCATTAGCTTTGTTTTGTTTTTAAGTGGCCGCTAAAGACAGGTTTTACTGTATTTATAATTATTTTACTAAGGTATCTTTTTGAGTGGTGTTGCTAATTTGTCAAATAACACATTAAGGGAGCCTCACTATGAGAAAACCTGAGGCGAGTTCAGCAATGCGAGTGTTTGTGGGTGCTCGTTGGTGGGGTACCTATCTTTATTTGTAATATGTCAAGCCTGGCATCAGTACGACGAGCGTTGAACTCGCCTCTAATTTGGAGCTTTGTGACCAGGCAATACTGTTACTAGTGTACCCAGCTACAATGACTAGCAGGCGGTTGGTAAAGTGTAAATACAGCTACTAGCAAGCATCCAGATAAGAGTGTGTAATGATTTTTTTTTTCTTATTTCTTAACTCAAACATGTTGTGGGTACTCAAAAGAAGTCTCATTTGAGATGGTTCTTTTGAGCACCCAAAACACATATTTAAATTAAAAGATAAGGGAAAAATCTAATTTTTCAGACTAAAAAATTGCTTTACTGCACTTATATACAAGCGGTCTACAAAAACATGCCAAATTTTCAAAAATCCTGAACTTTAGAAATTCAAATCTTAAAACGTGTTGTATGCCTACAAATCATTAATACTTTTAAGTTTAATGGTCAATTGTCCCAAGATGAACTGAAAATAAATCGGAGAAGTCATAATAATCTGCTAAATTCAGCATTTTGAGGCTGACTTTCTATGGAAAGTCAGCCTCAAAATCCTGAATTCAGGAAAATTCCTGAAAACGTTCACCCATGCATATATAATTCTGGTATGTGCCTTTGTTTTGAGGCCAGAACAAAGACATTGAAATAGCTTACATTTTCCTCCATTCAAAAGCAAGCTTTAAATCTAAATTTTGATTATTATATTTACATTTTATATTATCAATCAGGCATGCAATATTGTTTTACTCTCAAGTATGAAACCCGAATGGGATCAATATTTGTTAAGTAAAAACATGGTTATTTGGTGGTCGGTAAGCCCAGTTTAATGATTTGTACTATATATACACGTCATGGCACAAGTTTAGAGAACCCTCTATCAGGCTAGACTCAAGCCAACCTGTTCAGTGTTCAGCTACTTGGACTAGCTTGAAACTTGAACATTACCTTAATTTTGCCCAGAGAATTAAAAATAATATGTTTATCGATCTATCGCAGTTGTATAAATGCAGAAAATACTGGTACATTTATTAACCAATTTATCTCCAATTTTTTCAGAAAATATTGGTACATTTATTAGCAAGCTTAAAGAAATATTGGTACATTTATTAACCAATTAATCTCCAATTTTGCAGAAAATATTGATACATTTATCAACCAATTTATCTCCAATCTTGCAGAAAGTATTAATACATTTATTAATTCGCAGAGGTTACACATGTTAACCAATTTATCTCCACCAAAACACTTGTTGCAGGTACTTAAACTTTCACAAAAACCTCAACATGATGTATATGAAAATATTAACATATTTAAAATGAATATCTTTCCAACATTTTGATTTTGACTTATCTGTAGTTTGAGATAACAAGAGTTCATATGTTAAGATTATATAACTACAATTCAATTATTTTCCATATTTTCTATCCAATGTTAAAATGTGGGTACTAAAATAAACCCTCTTAGTGAGACGGTTCTTTTTAAGTACACACAACATATCTGCTGATGGGAAATAATGAAAATAGTTTAACCCTTATCCCGCTAATTTTTTTCCCCCGAAAATGTTATCTGCTTATTATGTCTGCTGCATATATTCAAAGGTACTCAAGACTAGTTTAATCACAGAAGCAAACACTACGAACCCTGATCAGACTGCTCCTAACTTAGTCCTAAGGGAGCAGTCTGATCTGGGTCAGTATTGTTTGCAATTTAGTCTACCAATGTATAGCCCCAACGACAAGTGCATGAATGTCGGGAAACGGGTTAAATTTTAACATATCTGTATATTAAGGTTATTATGTTAAAGCCAAATAAAAAAATAAGTGTGTTTTGGGTAACAGGTCTGAAAATTTTAGGTAGGGTAGGCACACATATTTTTTAAATTATTTTTTTCTGAAATTATATATTTTTCAAAAAAACCTGAAAAAAATTTCTAGGTTTGACCAGTAAATTTAGGTTTGGTCAGGTTACCCTAAACACAGGTATTTTTTAATTTGGCCTAAGCTAAAAACTAATTTGCTGAAGCTATTTACAAGATAAGTTAACTTTGCCGTAGTATTGCTCAATATACATAAATACCTATATAAGCACCCTAGAACACCTCTAAAGTTCCCCTAAAACAGGGAACTAAATGCTTTACATAAAACCCTTGATTGCTGTATTCATGTGGCTATAAGACATACATTTCCCCTCCAAATATAGTGCATTCTCTTTATAAAACACCTCATTACATCATGGATTCGGATATACATGTAACACGGTCATGTGACTCCCAATTTTTTTTTACCACAAAGTAATTATTCAAGAAATGAGCTCAGTTTTTGCAATATTCATGGAATCATGAATACTTTGGGTCTCTTGCATAGTGAGTGAAGCCATTCATTTTGCAGGAGACCCGAAGTATTCATGATTCCATGAGCAGACAAAAAAATCAAATTTATTGCTTATACATGTTTTTACATTTTATTTTAAATATATAAAATCTAATAAGAATATTTATAATTTAGGAAACAAAAACAGTTTTGTATTTAATATGTAATTGTATTAACATTTATGTCATGGTGTTAAAGGAAAAAGGGAAACAGCCAGTGTGAACACAGACAGCCAATGGAGCAAACAAGAGACTTGCTTTGCATGTGCATCTCAGGTGTGGCTCGCTGTCAATCAGAAATTCAGTTTCACTTCTGGCGATTCGAAGCAAATTGCACAGGAAAGTAAGCTTGGCAGCTGTCAATCAAATAATCTAAATATTCATTAAAGGCTTGCTTCCATAAAGTAAATAGAGGAAAATGACCATTTATGGAGGAAAAGTGCACTTCTTACAGCCCTATAAATACCACCATATCACAAGATGAAATATACAACAAAAATCTTTAATTAGCACTTGTGCAAGCACTTGGCTCAGACCTTTTAAGATTCTGCCATTACTTGAATTGAATCTTGTTAATAAGCAAATATAATGTATGACCCAGATGTGATGCTGGATAACAAAGCATCTTGTCATGGTTTCCACTGTTTGCTAAGATAATATTAATCATTACAGAAAATATACAATATAACCCCTTTATTTGTTTGTTTGATTTGATTCTTTACTTCCCATCAACAGTCTTTCAGTAATATAGGGACGGGTCTTCCTGGGCTGAACCAGTACTTAGCTGGGATTAATGTCTTGCTCAAGGACACAATGCAATGATTTCGGTGAGGCTCGAACCCACGCCCCCCTTAGTCTCGAGTCAAGCACTCTACCACTGAGCCACTGCGCTCCCTTATGACCCCATTATAATATGCCTCATTATAGATATTAGATATGGATATAACATGGTCATATTCCCACTGAAGAATTTTACAAAGGAACTATAGGTCATTCATTCATGGTCATTTTCCTATAGTTTCTTTGTAAAGTTCTCATTTATAAAGCAATTCACTTATAATGGTGTCCATTTCAATGTATTCCAAAGATGGTATTTGAGCCTGAAACCCCTATAAATATGCAATGGACTATCCCAAATTTATTCTGTCAGACTGAATTGAGGACTGAACAATCAAGAAAGAGGTATAGGCCCTGTCAAGCTCGCTAAATCTTCTCAACGACTGGCTGGTGCTTTTATCAAACAGCTAACCCTTTGACTATCTCTGAAATTAGTAGTCTATTGCTACCACTGTATGACATAAAACAATTATTGTACTACAGGCCATTTAGCGCAGTTGGTAGCAGGTCTGACTGCAGATCCAGGTCACGAATTTCGTGAAGATTGATTATTAAATAATTTCTACCATCATTCTTCTCCTTCCGCTGATTCAAGAAGGTTTGTTGTCAGTTACAAGCAAAAGTATGTGCACAATATACTGTTTAACCGCTTGGTCAAGCTTGCCCCTGAAAAAGTGTGTTTAGGTGAACTGACCTTCTCAAAATGACCATAGCTGTTGACTGAGACATACAGAATTAAATCAAACAAACAAAATCAAATAATTATTGTACATGAAACACAGTACCTGTATCATTGAATAGCACCGGTCATAAACATATACTACACTATTTACAAATTCTTAAAAGATGCTATGTAACAACAATGCCTTTTTTTACAATTCAATTTAACAAACAATCCCGCGACTCATACAAACATAATAGCAACTCAAAATATTTCACTTCTGTATATCTGAAATGCATGCTTGATGAAATAACTTGAATAATAATGTGGGACTCTCTATACCACCATAGCTAGCACCATTTACAGTGAACTCAGATAATTCATCAAAATACTAAAAGCACTTATCAAATTACATAGCCATGGGTGAAAGTTCTAAATTTCCAAAATCCTGAACTTTCGAAACTCTGATCCTAAAACTTGCAGTATGCCCACTAAATATTCACAATTTGAAGTTTAAATGGTCAATTGTCTTTAGACAGACTGAATATAAATCAGAGATCCTATTATTATCTCCCTAATTCAGCATTTTGAGGCTGACTTTCTATGGAAAGTCAGCCTCAAAATCCTGAGTTCAGGAATAATCCTGAAAACTTTCACCCATGCATAGCACAAACCTTAAGATTTTTCCTTAAATATTTTCAATGCCCTATTAGCCTTTGGAATGACCAATAACAAAATTTCATAACACACTTGGCATATACTATAGTCACACTACCAACATCATTGCTTAGATATGTCCACAGCATGGTTTAATACCTCACTTAATGGTGATATCTCTTGACAATAGCTAATCAAAGCCCAAAATTTTCAAAATCCTGGACATAAGAAATTAAAAGTTTCCAGTTTAAATTGCCCATTGTGCTTACGATAAACTTAAAAATAAAACAGAGAACCTATTATAATCAGATTTTGTCGATTTCGTCAGCCTCAAAATACAGAATTCAGGAATAATCCTGAAAAGTTGCACCCATGCATTATACCAAAGTTTTTACACATCTTATAACCCATTCTCATCTTAGAACCCATTCTTTTATCTGAAACTACACAATATAAATTGAAATGTTTTGCACACATCAAAGCTCTTACAAACATATCAATACTATATGGGCCTTGACGCGACAAAACCTGTCTTCAGGGTTTCCGACGAACTGAGACTCAAACCAGTCTCCTCAGCTAAAGAGAATAGCTAGAAAATTGAAATTTCGCTGGTAGCAAGTTTAGATATGATAGTTTCAAAAAAGGGAATAACAAAGGTGCTGATCAGTCTGCACGGATGTGCAGGCTGGTCTGCGCCTTTGTTGTTTGCAAACCCCCCGAAGACATGTTTTCTGGCGTCGAGGCCCATATCATCTAAACTGTTATGACAAGATTAAAGAAAAAATGTTTATCTTTTCCACACATGCACAAAAAGTATGAAATGAAAAAACTATAAAAATAAAACATCTACTAACCTGAAGTCACATGTAAAAGTACATGTCCAAAAATATGCATTGCATTTCTAACTGATAATGTTTAAACTCAAACAAACAAAAAAACACATGAAAAGTTATTTCATGAATAGATGTATGTATGCCATGGCAGATTCATGATATGGTAAAAGTGTGACTAACGTAAATGAGGGGGACACAGGCCTCCCGATAATTGTGGGTAACAGAAAAGTATTTTTCCTATTTCTCAACCAAAATGTATGTTGTGGGTACCCAAAGAACCCAAAGCAAATATCTAGATTGCTGGGTAAGAAAATAATTGCATTTTTACGCTCAAAAATTTGCTTAACTGGACCTATGGGACAATGTAAAGTAAGACTTTTAAAGGCTTGCCTGGGCCATTGTTACTCCACAATGCAAAAAGAATCATGTTTTTATGAAAAATTGAAAAAATCTGCCGTCCAAAAACTGTTCTTATCTCAGACAATGATTATATTAGGCCAGTAACAGCAAAGTATGAATTTAAATATCTTAGGTTGTTAATGGATAAAGCATAAAAATTAATATCCCACTTCTTTTACCCTTTTTATGCAGCAAACCTTGGTAAATTGACATTGTCAATTAAAATGGGCAGCGATGCGAGAAAACCTGTCTTGGGGGTTTCCAACAAAGCGGGACTCAAACCTGTCTCCTCAGCTGCAGAGACTAGCTACAAAATTCGCTTGTAGCAAGTTTAGATATGATACTTTCCATTTAGTGAATTACAAAGGCGCTGATCAGACTGCGCTGATGAGCAGGCTGGTCTGTGCCTTTGTTGTTCGCAAACCACCAAAGACAGGTTTTCTCCCATTGATGCCCAAATGAACATCCATACCTTTAACTTCCATTAATGATTGCAATGAAATATCAACAAGATGTATGAAATGACATAATAGTTTTTATATACAAATCAATGAGATACTGAAAAATATCAGTTGACTATAATATACATTTGAGCCGCGGCATGGGATTTCCAACAATGTGGTATGTGCAACCAGCAAAGCCTCAGATCAGCCTGCACATATGCGCAGTCTGATCAGAGCCTTTGCTAGTGGCTTGATTATTCTATGAATGTTAAGCTATTGACTGAACATCATTTGAAGTATCTAAGCCTAAAATAGGCTACACAGGCTCGTCTGAGTTTAAACTTGTCAAAATGCCACATTGTTGGAAATCATGTGTCACGGCTCATAAAGTTGTTATATACAAATCAATGAGATACTGAAAAATATCAGTTGACTATAATGTACATTTCAAAATGGTTATACAGTCACAAGTGAAATATAAACTATAATTTTTTAACAAGTAAAATACCGCACCTACAGAACTACATTTTTGTTTACATTTGGACAAAGAGAAACTTCAGTTGTTTTTCATTGATTTGTATACAATAGAAATAGAATTTAAATTTCAGTCAAAAATTAAAAAAAAACAATGTGCATTTCATTTATGGCTGGGTTATTCATGAAATCAAAAGGTACAAGTTGGCATGTGCACCCATCGAAGACTCAGATCAGTCTGTGCATCAGTGCAGTCTGATCAGAGTCTTCAATGAGTGCTTTATGGGTAGCCAAGGGTCCAATGTTTCTTCAGGCGGAAAACTAAGACTCTGATCTGCCTGTGTAGATCTGCAGACTGATTTGAATCTTTGCTGTACCAGCATGCCCATTTGCTTCTCATGCTGAAAACCGGCTCATTAATATACAGTAAAACCCCTGTAAAACGGCTACTCTCCAAAAGACCACAAAAATTGGTTTTCAAAACCAATTATCGCTTAATGCAGGTCAAAAGTATTGCAGAATGCTCCGAGGGGAGCATTCTGCAATACTTTTGACCTTCATTATGCTGCCGTTTGTGGTTAAGATCTTTGTTTTGTCGATTTTTGAGAGGCCATTTTACACAGGTTTTACTGTTACAGATTTACTTCACTTGATGAAATGTGGTATACATGACAAAAATTCGATTTTCAACTATAGACTATACATGTAACATGAAACAAAGTTCTACAACGATGTGGCACGAAGACTAGGTTTCTTTAATGCATGAATATTGTACTTTGCGAAAGTGCTGAATCCGCGTGCGGAAGGATTCTCTGTCCATGGTGGTGGCGAGCTCCAATCAGAGACAGGGGTGTCCGACTCGTATATCTTAGATGAAGTCTTGTTATAAACTGGTAAGCATTCATTTGCTTCGTCAGATAATACCTGTAGAAAAGATAACAAAAGAATTTTAAGATATAGACTTTTTAACGTAAGGAAGAAGGCAAAGATGAGGAATCCATACAACCAAGTACCACACCTGACCCAGGACACCACATGGGAAAGTCACAAAAAACACAAGAAAACATCAAACACAAGAGATACAAGAGGTTAACCCGTATCTGGCATCTATGTTTTGTTCTGAAAAGGTTCTGTTTTTTAGACTGCTGCCTAATTATATTAAAGAGCTCATCAGACGAGATTTTTTCATGAGCTCTTTTGAGAGCAGTCTGATCTTGGTCCATATTGTTTGCAATATAGCCTACATAAAAACATAAGCAGATGAGAGAAAAACATAACGACAGTTGTTTTGTTTGTTTGATTTGATTCTTTACGTCCCATCAACAATCTTTCAGTTAAACAGGGATGGGTCTTCATGGGTTGAACCAGTGCTAAGCTAGGATAAATGTGTCTTGCTCAAGGACCACAACGCAGTGAGGCCGGTGAGGTTGGAACCTGCAGCCTCTCGGTCTCCAGTCAAGCACTCTACCACATCACTGCACTCCCTATGACAACAGTTGTGACTGGTGGGCTAAGGGTGTATCTTAGCAATGATAGTCAATAAGGTACCTTTACGCATAGCAATAAGGCTGATAATGGTGGAGGGTTGATACTGAGGGCGATAACGAAACTTCATGTTATAATCTGATTGTTCCAATTCACTATTTTTAAGCTTTTGACGTACAACTTAGAACTGGCGTAAATTTTGTGTTACATTGCGCAACTTGTTTACATCTGACATCATCTAATGATCAACGTCTCGTGCCGGGCATGATAATCTCTCCGTTCAAAATACATGACTTCCGGTTATCATCATGGCAGGCTGATAACCAGTTGGCAGGAAAGTGCTTATCCATATGAGAATTTGGGTTATCACGGCAAATAGCGTTCAAAATATGTGATAATATGTGTTACGTAAAGACTTGCTTTGTGCACTTCATAATATGAGCCGCGACATGAGATTTCCAACAATAAGGTATGTGCAACCAGCGAAGTCTCAGATCAGCCTGCACCTATGCGCAGTCTGATCAGAGCCTTTGCTAGTTGCTTAAATATTCTATGAGTGTTAAGCTACTGACTGAATATCATTTGGTGTTTCTAAGCTTAAGAGGAGGCAGCACAGGCTTGTCTAAGTCTACACTTGTCAGAATGCCACATTGTTGGAAATCACATGTAGAGGCTCATTTATAAAGCAGTCAGTACCTACCTTAAGATAAATGAGAGCATCAGTGCCATATCCTTCTACAGAATTGATGACTAGATCACCTTGGAAATATCATAATATTAAGAGGTCAGTACGTACCTTAAGATAAATGAGAGCATCAGTGCCATATCCTTCTACGGAGTTGATGACTAGATCACCTTGGAAATATCTCGCATATAACCGAGACAGTGGTAGACCATAACCATATCCAGCCTGGAGAAAGAAAAAGAACTACTGTATTAGACCTCACAAAACACACATCCTCGTATAACATGGATGAGATTTCATAAAACTAAAATTAAAACTGCATAGTCAGTAACTTTTGATCTTCTAATTTTAGAAATAATGTCTCTTTTTTTCAAGAACACAGTTAAAATACTAAAATTCAGGTATACATAATACCATTTTCGTAAAACTTAACAAATTAACACTTTCAAAACAACAGCATTTATGTTAAAAAAATTAACTTTTCTAGAAATAATAACCAACAAGACAACAAACACCTGTTTTTATAAAACAATTCACTTACCCATACACCTTTCAGCTGTAGCGAACATATTTATTGTGAAAACACACAATTCTAGTTTTAAAAATGATTTAAAAAGAAAATATTTTTTTTGAAAATGTTCATAGTTGCAGACTTGGTCACTTTAACAAGATCAAGTTTAAATGGTCTGACAATTACCTTTAGATAAGCTGAGACTAAATACAAGAAGCTATTACAATCTGACAAAAACAGTATTTTGAGGCTAGCTAGGCTCATATTCCTGAATTCAGGAATAATTCTAAAAATGTTCACCCACATTATAAACGCTCACTGAGTACTTTATTCGTTGTTATTACTACATGAACTCATGATGTCTAGTCAACCCAGCAGATCACTTTCATCATTAATATAAATTCATCATAGTGATAAAAAACAGTGCCGTTCCTGATCAATTGGTCTACATCAACAATTTATTTCCAGAAGAGGCTATAGAACTTTCAGAAAAGTTATGCAGAGTGTGCCCTTATAAGTCAAATATTATATGGGTCATGTCGCGACAAAACCTGTTTTCAAGGTTTCCGACAAAGCTAGACTCAAATGAGTCTCCTCAGCTAATGAGACTAGCTAGATGATCGAAATTACGCTTATGCCAAGCTTAGATATAACACTTTCAAAAAAATGAATAACAATGGCGCTGAGTAGTCTGCACCGATGTGCAGGCTGGTCTGGGCCTTGGTTGTTCGCAAACCCCCGAAGATAGGTTTCCTTGCGCCGAGGCCCATACCATATTGACATGGCTGACCTGAACTTTAGAAATTCAAATTATTAAGCTAGCAGGATGTCAACCAAAATGAATAATTCTATGTTTAAATGGTTATGTTTAGATAATCTGAAAATTGATCAGAAAGGTTATTATTATAATCTCCCTAATTCAGCATTCAAAGGCTGACTTTCTATGGAAAGTCAGCCTTAAATTCCCTTATTCAGGATTTATCTTGAAAACTTTCCCCTATGCATATTTAAGCTTAATTTTCAGACACCTAAAAATCTGGATACTGTAAATTTAAAAATTTTCGGGATAATTTTATTTTTGCAAACAGCATTAAAAGACATATTTGCGATTCTCAAAGTTTGCGACTAAGGCATGATTTATATGTATCAGTAAATGACGAAGTGAAATTGCTATTTTGAGAGGTTTTTATTTTCACGAAACTTCGCATATGCGAAATTTCGCGAAAAAAAAACCCTTGCAGAATTTCCGAATCTACAGTACCGGTTTAATATGTGTATGACTTACCAAGGGAGCCGAGCCTTCTCTACTATGTGAGGGTAAAGGTTGTGGTGCTGTAGTATACATGTACTGGAACAGTAGGTCTTTCTTACTGTAGGGTATACCACCTCCCTCATCAGTCAGCTGAAACACAAATCAGAAGTTGATGAATACTCTCTCCATTCATACAGCACAATTATAGTAAAACCAGGCCTCCAGATAAAAGTGTGTACTGGAAAATTATTTTTCAACCAAAATATATGTTGTGGGTACTCAAAAGAACCATCTAATTGAAATGGTTCTTTTGAGCACCCAAAACACATGTTTAAATTGATGGGTAAGGAAATAAATACAATTTTAGGTGCACAAACTATCCTTATCTGGACCTATGAAAACTTCAGATCAAAAAGATGTTTAAAGTGACAAGACCACATGTTTAGTCAAGTTTCTAACTCAATGTAACATCATTACCAGGTCTGATATAAGGTTGTATGTTCTTTTGAAATATTGCCTTCTTTAAAGGCTGTTTAAAAGGGCCATATGACAAACACTCATAGTCATTTCAAAGGAATTTTATGAAACCTGCTAAAGCTTGATTCATATCAAACAACAACTTGTATAAGATCCACTATTTCATCTAAGCTCCAAATGAGACTAATGCTTAAGATTTTATTACTTTGATGATTTCCGTATGTGCCTTATGATACTTTGTTGTTTTTCCGAGTATACTACAGTTATCTTTAGACAGTTTATGACCATACTTTTTGTTTGTTTGATTTGATACTTTACGTCCCATCAACAATCTTTCAGTTATATAGGGACAGGTCTTCCTGGGTTAAACCAGTACTAAGCTAGGATCAATGTGTCTTGCTCAAGGACCACAACGCAGTGACGCCGGTGAGGCTCGATTTATGACCATACAGTGCCTTTATAACACACCTTGTTATAACACAGATTTGAATATTACATGGTCATGCTATTGCTTCAAGATTTTTTTACCATGGAATTTTACAAAGGAATTACATGAAAATGACGTAAAAAGAACATTTTTCTATAATTCCTGAAAATTTGAAATTGTTCCTTTCAAACATGATTCACAGTCCAATTCTACAGAAGTCAAACACAGTGTTACAACTGTACTGTTATTACAAAACAATATCATTCACCACCTTCTCTATAGTAAGTATATTTATCATATGACGTCGCATCTGGGAGTGAAAAAACGCCATGCAATAAAATCGATAAACCACTAGTGGTTTACAGATTTTTGGGAAACGTTATGACGTCCATAACAACGTAGGACAAATGACGTCCATAACAACGTTGCGTACATAATGACAAAACTATAATTTTTTTACGCAAGAAATGAGATTTCAAAGTAATCGTAATATCATATGATAAATAGAATCTAACATTCTTGCTCTTGTATTATTGAATTTATTAAACTCGCATTTTATATCTTTTTCTCAACTCGTTTAATAAATTCAATAAAACATGAGCACTCATGTAAGATCCTCTATTTATTTACTAGTGCATGGAATGGGATGCATTTATTTTATCAATCTTTCGCCATACGTACCTTTATTGTAAGGTCTTCAACACCTTTAACTATCTTCAACTTTAATGGTGGGATATTATCTTTCTTCATGTGGGTTTCAACCACTGCTCGCATTGAATTCTGTAAAATAATCAAATATTTACCTGAAATTGTATTTGGTTTGTGTAATTTTTATTTGCATATCTATTTGAAGGCATTATGCTTGAAAGCTTGGACAGTGCTCGGCTGTGACCAATCATAATGAAGATCAAATCTTACAAACTTTATTGTATGATTCCATTGCATGAGTCACCATTAATTTTATTAACTGTCAAAATAAGTGTCTGAATCCACAATTTACGAATTTAAGGAGTATTCAACAATGCAACCAATCTCATAGTCATAAGAAGTTTTTGACAGGCAACTAGCTAGGAGTGGGTAATTGAAAATTAATAATCTTATATCTTGGCCAAATCATAAGCCTTGGGTACTCAAAAGAATGGTTGTTTAAAGTATCCAAGAATTAGTGTAGGCCGCTGTGTCGAAATTTGGGCTCCCGTGGGAATTTTTGGGTAAAAGTGTTTCATATCGATTTTCGTCTAGAGAAATATGTCCCATTTAAGGAAAAAGATGTTTCCAATTTTTTCTTCCAGTATTAACGTCACAGTGACGTCACAAAGTGACGTACCGTCTTTTCACATGAATCAAACAGCTTTTATCAGCTAGTGCCATATACACACAAAATCATCATATTTTAGTGTTGTTTATTGCGTTTAAGTGGTTGAAAGTCTATAGGAGGACCAAAATGAAAATTTGATTCAACATGGACTTCAATTTTAGGCCAAATTGACGTCGGTTTGATGTCAGTATGCAGGAAATAAACATATTGTGTACAGAAATATAATTCAGGAAAACTGTGTGTGCCTTGCGATTAAAATCAAATGTTAGCTTAAACTAATGTTTCTGGCGAAGCGTTTTGAAACATGTTAGATCTCTGGCGGCTGTAGACTTTGGCTGTTACAGCATGTTGACTACGTTACCCCTCACATTTTAAATCAAATATAATGTATAAAAGGATGTTAAGGTAGTACCTGATTATTCAAACAGGCTAAACTTTCATGTAATATACAATAACATTTTATTCCCTACATATATTTATGTTAATGAAAGTAATTAGGGCCCATTGTGTCACTTATGTTACATTTAAACTACCCCCTGTAAAACCATTGAAATGTTGTTAATAGGTTCATTCAATAAGCTTCTCATTTAACATTCATGTTTTAAATATATATTCCAAATGACACAAATGACAAGTAATGGTCCATTTTATAACTGCAAGCAGCTGGTTTTTAGCACAAAAAACTTTAAGAGTTATAATCTACATAATATTAAAACCCTGAATAACATGTTAAATGTAAGAATATTTTCATTCTAAAAGTTAGCATGTAATGCTATATGAAAACCTTTAAACACCATATTTGAGCTTGATATTGAAATTCAAAAGTGAAAGGCTGTACTTAACATAGTTTCTGGTGTAAACTATCATTTTGTTATTTGTGTGACAATATGTAACGTATATTACATAAACCGATAAGCCTATCATATACAATAGTACATGTACATATTGCGGCCCCAATTTACATAAGCAATTGCACAAAATGCTAAATTTGATGGCTCGCCTTAAGGTTTCTGTTGCTGGACATGTATTCTATTTTTCTTTTTTTCTGCTCCCAACTTACTGTTGTGTTTTCATCGTTTTTTCCGCTAGATGTAAATCTTATTTCGAGTTGATACCCCATAGAAGAGTTTATGCCGAAGAATATCAACCTGATATACAGGACACAACCTTGACATGGGGAACATTTATATACATTACATTGCCTCTTACTTTGTGCAAATCTCTTACTTTTTGCTATATTTCTCGACTGACATCCGCCCTGAATATTCTTTGTATATTTCCTCATATGTCATGGTATGACCTGAGTGAAAAATAAAGCTATTTGTTGTTGTTGTTGTTGTTGTTGTTGTACAACCCTCACGACTGTATATACATTCCTTAATTCCTTATATTATACACCATATTGTATTTTATATCATTTCAAAAAAAACTAGTAACTGTGATCAGGAAATACAATCACACACTGTAAACCAACCTACGGCAATGTGAGGAAGGGCCACAGAACACTAATAGTCACAATTTATCAGACAAATTTTAAGTCAAGCAACCACCTCTCTCTTTCCCATCAATTTGTGATTGCAACACTAGAAGGACATAAAGTGCTGAGTAACAAAAAGGGACCAAACACACACACAACAACACAAACAATGGGAGCAACAATAAATAATGAATCGTCAACAACAGAACCACCGCCTTAGAATGGACAGCTGCCAAAGCCACTGGGGGCGGGGTTCTTAAATGCACCTTCGTCTGAGATCCTGTTGTTGTTTAAACACAACAACTGTTTAGCTGGCATGGAAAAAAACTGATTGTTTTTGTTATAGATATCCAGATTCCAGTTTGTCTGAGAAAAAAGACTTTTTAATTCGTATTAAGTTCGGTTACAAAATAGTATATCTTTTAACTTTTTTTATATCTACAATAATGCTTTGCCCAAAGTAATATATTTTGATACTTATTAGCAAATAGAATGGTAGAGAAATCAAAGTTTAATTGAAATAATTCTTATCAGTTACTCAAAATCAATCATTTTTGTAACTTTTTCAACTTAAGTTGTTCAAATAATGGATAAACATATTCAAGTACGTTTTCATGATAAGGCTAAATTCCATGTATGTTTAGGTTGTTTACCATAAAATAATACTAAATGTTTTAGAGAGGTAGTCAGATCTTATGCGTTATAACTGTCTCTGATCAGTTATAGTTTAAAGAGACTGCAAATTAATTTAAGTTTACATTCAGCATATCTTTCGTTGTTCAATTAACGAAACTGTCAATCACGTCAACTTTGTACTTCTGATCACATGCTCAATCAACTATGGGAAAATTAGTTATAGTGGTGAGTTTTACTCTGTGGCAATGACCACATTAGATATGATCATATCCAAGGAAACATGTCATTTGTTACTTCAATACCAATTTAAATAAAAAAAACCTTTATCAGCCAAAATTATTTCCAGCCAAATTTGACCAGGTGACATTAAACACTGTTCTGATAGAAAAAATGAAATATTTAATAAGAACGTGCAGTCATGAGATCTGAATTAATTTTAGCAATGCATATTTATATACCTGAACATACTGTGACTTTGGCAAAATATTACAGGAACCGTATAAACATGGTAAAGGGAATAATAACAAAGAATTATATGTGTATTGAAGTTTAGAATAAGTTGTAAACTCGCCAGGATATAGATTCAAAGAAACATGCAAAAATGTCAACTGCTCCAGCAAAACAACAATAAGAGGACAATCTACTCAGTATTATACTGACGCCATTGATAGACTTACTTGCAAAGTACTTAAATCAAATGAGCTTGTTCCTTCTAGGTTTTGTTAGTACACTTAATTTATTTTGTTTTATTGGAATATATACAAGAATTAATTGGATGTATTTCTGTATCAATAATGTTCACATTTGGTTGACTTAATATCAAAATGATATTATCTGCAACAAAATTCAATTGCAAGGCTAAATATAATTGATAGATTAATGTAAAACAAATTAATCAATAATTTATTTGAGTCCATGAATTTAGCAATGGCTGTTATATACGTATTATATATTGCAATGTCAGGGAGCTATTCTGGGTGATAAACCTATTTCTTTCAAATGTATGGCTATAATGAACCATAAAGAACTATTTTTGTTCTGTTTCAATGCATCACACAAGTTTAGACCCAGCCAGAATAGATGGAGACAAGTGTAAAACTCTCCTTAAAATTATCTTGTTATAAATGGGATTCTGACCTCACCAAACTAGACATCCTTCAGATATAAAGCAATTATAACCATAGGAATAGGCTTGACGTGTGTCATATGTGGGTTGAAAGTGGTTAAGTTTTAAAAAACACTTCAGTTTATTTTTTCAAAAGACAATGATAAATGCCTCAATTTTCACCTACGTCTGAAATAACTTACAATGTTAACGAATTCTGGGTAAGTTTTTGTGTTTGAATGGTATCAATATAGTTGGTGTAATCACTGGCTGACTTACACAATGTGTGATACATCTTGCTAACTTAAAGCTACTTCATGCTAAATTGTATTGTGTCATCTAAAATGAGGAGGAGTGAGTGACAAAAATCGTGTTTTCATATATCATTAAATGTATAAAAAGAAGCAAATACATGAGTGTCAGTGAGATAAAAGATATCATGTAAGCATTAAAACAATTGATCAAATACACCGACTTGATATTATCACGCTTTATGTGATTTAGGCTCAAAGCAGTTCTGTTTTTGCTTTAACATAATGTATTTTTAAAAAAAGTAAAGTGCATAACAGTAATTACAGGTCCTTTAATTGGATACAACCATACTGCTAATAATTTGAATACAATTAACATATCATATTGTCACCTGAGAATAAGGAACAATTTGATTAGATTTCTTGCTATTTCAGGGTAACAAAGAAAATTTTGCTATTGCAAGGTAACGCTGTAACCGTTAAAGAGTTAACATACAAGATTCTGTGGCTTTTATATTTTTGTTTTAGAAAATTATAGTGCAAAAACACTTGGAGGTCTTTTGGCAGCCCAATGTGTAGTGATAGTACTGCGTTAAGTAGTAATACATTTGAAGTAAGTAACATATATAACTGTTATAACATAGGAGTCTATTGTTTAAACGCATACTGGATGTTTGTTGCTTTTAGATAAATATGTTTAAGGCAATCAGCAAGTCGATAAATAAGAATAAGGTATAACTTGGTATTTGCACAATATGATTTGAAATTACAATATGGTAACGTAGCTTACATAGCTGTTACAAGTCAGAGCGCTAATCTGTGTCATTTTGCATCTTATATAATGTATTTTCAGAAAGTCATAGTGTACAATATCCCAGCAGTGGGAAAGGAGGGTCTATTAGCATATTGTGATCTAATGTCATTTGAGCTTTCACTATAACAGATTTTTCATTTTGATACCGACGTCATTTTCTCTTGTACTGACATCATTCTAAAGGTAATGTAACATCTGAGTTAAGTTCTATGCTCAAATACAATATGTCGCCAGTAATTTTACCATAATGATCAAACAGTACATGTTTATGCAAACTGGAATTCATAGTACTCAATTTTCAAACCCTAAATAAGTCTAAAATTGGTACATCACTGTGTGACGTCACCATGACGTAAAACAGCAAGAAAAAATGGAAACATCTTTTTTCTTAAACAGGATACATTTTTCTACAAGAAAATGTATGTTTGACACTTTTACCCAAAAATGCACACGGGATTACACAGCTGCCTACACGTCATTTTTCTTATGTTGACGTCATTTTGACGTTAATGTAGGCTGAATATAATTCTGAATTAGTGTTTATTTTCTGTTAACAACATGTTGACAGTAATATTATCACAGCTGATCAAATAGTATAGGTTTTTTTTCTCGCTGGAATTTACAGTATTAGATTTTCAAGCCTTAAATAAGCCGAAAATGGGTATGTCACTTCATGACGTCACCGTGACGTTAAAACGGCAAGAAAAAATTGGAAACATATATTTTCTTAAACAGAATACATTTCTCTACAAGAAAATATATGTTTGACACTTTTACCCAAAAATTCCCACGGGATTACACAGCGGCCTACACTAAATGGTTGTTTTGAGTATCCAAAACATAGAGTTACAACTTATGGATGGATAAGAAAATATTTACATTTTAACTGTCTTTTTTTTCTTTATCTAGACCCATGTTTTGAAATGTTGGTGCTTATCACATAAGCAAGCCTGATTTACTGTATATGTGGTAGGTACCACAATATAAATTATGCTATTTGGGAGTGATAAAATATTAACTCCATGGATCCTCTCTAAACTAGGACTACAAGTAACTGAATATTTGATTAACACTAATACAGAGGGGAAAGCAGTAATCTGTAACCTCAACCCTGCTAGACAAATTAACATGCTATACGGAGTCCTTATATACAGCCAGCTCACTTGCAACTATGAACTGACAGGCTGCATTGATTGAAAACAGTCAGGCCTCAAGATTATGAAACTTTTTTCATGCTCAACTCAACTGAGCATGAAACTTCAACTGCTCATAAACACTAAAATACCGACAGATAAAGAAGTTGCATGCTTCAAGTCTCTCAGATATTGTATTTATCATGCTAATAAATGTTAAAATGCCAACCATTGTTGGCATTTTAACATTAATGAGCAGGATAAATTTGGTGTTCAGCTGAGTTGAGCCCGAAAAAGTTTTATAACTTCGGGTCAGGATCCTAATCAGATCCTTTCCTCAGAACAAGACCAACTGAACTTTCAAAAAATGATTTCTCCAGGCTCAGGAAAAAGGGTTTCGAGAACCATTAAACAATATTGACCATGTTATACATTACCTTTAACAATTCAAACAACATGTGATATAAATGTGAGGGAACGTAGACTAGCTGTATGGTTTCTGTGGCATCACAGGCTGTAATATAAATAGAGGATATTACACTAGACTGGCATCAGTCCACTAAATATATACTTATATAATTACATTTATATTTATACTGCTCAACAAAAGTTTAGCACGGATAAATAGAAATTAATTTTTGTGAGCACAAAGTATTCAAAATTCTAAAATATTGGCTTAAATGATGGTTTGATATGTGCTAAAGTTAAGAAAAGCAAAAGTTGTAATTTAATTTGATTTTTCTACGTCGTTTCTTGCGCAAAACAAGACAGGGGTCAAAAGTGTGATTCAACTGCATTATGCGCAATGCAAAATTGATACTGCATCGGTGTAAATAAAGTTTGTTGTTTCCAGTTAAGTCGATTCAGCCATTCTGGATACAAATTAAGGTTTCTCAGTAGCACCTTTGAAGCAACATCGAGTCTCGAAAAACCACCAACGTCATTTTTTAATGGCGTTTGCAAGTCAAAAAACAATACTGTCTTAGTGGTATAGACATGCGTGATTAGGGCTTCCACGTTTACAAAATTTTGTAAACGTTTACACGAATTCCAGAAATCGAAACGATTCCGTGTACACGCAATTAGGGTAATGATTTTTTTCATTATCGCAGATCGGTAAAATTGCCAATATTTTTCTTAAAAAGGATCTTTGAAAATGTACCTTGTGCAAACAATCAAAATTGCTGGTTAGGTGTTGTGATAGAACTCGTTTCAAGTAATTGCAACCCGACGGCAACATGCGCAGGCTCATCGATAACCGACATTTCTTTAGTGTGTCTTCCCTTGTAAACAGTTGCAAATGTGTAATTGGTTGACACGCACGAGATATAACTGCCAATTGTCACGTAGGCCAGAATGAAATTGACATCAATACACACATCGACGGGAAGTGAAAAACAACAACACAGTTTGAAGCCATGTGCTTCACGTGCGTGTCCACCGTATATAACGATGTGCATTTACATATCTGATGAAATGCATGAGTATTACTCCTAGCACAGTGAGATAAAATTAAGGAAATTTTCATCACAACGGACATCGGTCACTGTGTCCGCTGAGCATGTTCCGCCGTAGTACTAATAATTAATTATTGTTAGAAACTTTATCAAATACATCCGAAACTGAAAACCCCCACTATTTTTCATTAGAAGATGCCATTAATAAACCATGAAGCTTGTCACGTGCTAAAGTTCGTTTAAACGGTAGGCCATTTTTGTAAACGTTTATTGCATAAAAACGAAACGCTTCCGTTCACACGTGTAAACGTGGAAGCCCTATGCGTGATTGGATGAGTTTTCATGTTTAAGAGTATGTACTAAGAAAGACAATTAAGGGTAGGGCAACTTTATGTAAAATTTGTCTCTGTGTAATTGATTCACAAGGAGTGACCTTAATCTGAACTCTAGGCTAAATGTAGGTGGTAACGCTATCCATAGAAGACGTTTTCAAATGATTGACTTACAGAACCGATCCAGGTGCTTGTGCTACTATAAGATTGATCTGATAACTTGAATTTTTTATCTTAGTTCGCTGAAATGTCAAGTAACGTAAAACGATCAGTTTAACGTCATAATGGAACTCAGAGATGTAGCATAAACTGGTACCATTCTGTTATTTTTTCAACGTTTTTCGTCATTTAGAACCTTAAACATTACATTAGAATGGAAAGTTTGAATTTCGGATGTAGGCTTGTATCATTTACATGCACATGGCATAAAATGTAAGGTCAAGCCACTGACGCCTAACCATATGACTTTGTGTCTAGGGAACACGAAAATTCAATAATTTTAAGATCCCCATACTTGTTGATTTACATCATATATATTCAAACCTGGACGTGATAATAAAATCCGTGCTAAACTTTTGTTGGGCAGTATATATTCAACTGTGAAAAAAAATCATCTTCTCAAAATTCTATCCTCTCTGATGTCCAAGCCAAGAACTACTTCCAAGTAAAGTTTATAAATTGCTATCTTAGAGAGATTATGAGATTTACTGAAAAAATTGTCATTAGAGACTAGGGCCAGTCTAATATTCCATGAACAATGATTTTAAAAATTTAGTGAATTTATATTCTATTTATCACATCACATCAAAATTACTTAAAATTCGCATTTTTGTCTGATAATGTCAAGATTTTGCCATCTTGTAGTCAACGTTATAATGGATGTCATTACATAACGTTAATATTTACATTTCCACTGCGAGTCTTTAAATGAACCTTTACATTTGAGATGTGGTTCATACCTTCATGAACAAATCGATTTAAGCCACACCCACATACGCGCCATTTGAGCGGGCTAACGTCAAGTCCATCCAATAACGTTGCTTGTTTACTGACGTTTGCGTGACGTTGAACACGCATCGCCATGACATTACGCGCGGAAATTTGGTGTTTTGGCTATTCTAAACCCTACGTTATGACTGATTTAATTCAAAATATCTGGAAACCCAGCCAAGTTAGGTGAAAATTGAAAATTGATACTTGACTGATAATATAAAATGTAAATATAAGTAATAAATTCTATTTTTGGATTGTTCATGGAATCATGAATGCTTCGGGTCTCTTGCAAAGTTAACGTGAAGCCCTTCGGGCTTCACTTAATTTGCAAGAGACCCGAAGTATTCATGAATCCATGAACATTCCAAAAATTGAATTCATTTCTTAATTAAATCTATCAGTTTTATTGCATGGCGTTTTATCACTCCCAGATGTGATGTCATGTGATAAATTATAGAATCTGAATTAAATGGGAGAGAAAAACAAGTATTCTAGTCATTAAATGCTTATTGATTTATCAAAGTAAGTGTTGACATTTTCTGTTGTTAATGTAAACATGTTTTTATGAGCAGTTAAATTTCATGCTACGTTGTGGTGAGCATGAAAAAAGTTATATAACACCGGTGCCAGGTAACTTACTGTTGTGACAATCTATCACTATTTCTGGTGAGAGGAGGTAATACTGTTCACACAAAAATCGAGCATTGGAGTATGCATCTGAAAAAAACCCAAAAAAACCCATCAGAAATGATCATCTCCAGTTTTACAACCTTGCACATGAAACTTTAAGTCTATGTATACTAATGAATTTATCCACCTAATTTGATACAATGTGCCTGAGATCAAAGAAGTCTGGCGTGTTTTTTTTTGTTGTTGTTTTGTTGATTTGTGACACATATTGAGCAAAAAAAAGTATATATAGTTAATTTTTTTACTGGTTGCTATATATATATATACTTTTTGTTTTGCTCAATATGTCACAAATCAATCAAAAAATTTGCCAGGCCCATAAGCCTGGAATGGTAGATTGTTCATATCAAAGGGCACATGTGATAATTTCCAAATGAAGATGTACTTCAGTCCCTGAAGATTGTGTTCTGCTCTATTTCAACTCCATCTTCATTGTTTGCCAAAGAACTCCTTTATGAGTCTCCAGCATACAATTGGTTGATTATCTCCCAACCAAATAATAATGTCAAGGACATCCATGGGTACTCAAAAGAATTGTCTTGATGCGACCTTCTTTTGAGCACTCAAAACAACAGGACAGTCTTCTTAATTTTAGGAAACTGGATTCGGCTAGACATCTTCAAAAACAAGTATCCTTGTCAATAAATGCTTTTGTATTGATACAAGACGGATATAATATGAAAAAAAAAATAGTTGCAGGTGTTTGCAAAACAACGGTACAACTGTACCACAAAATAATATATCATCTTTCAGGTCTAGATAAATAAAAAATTTTGAGTGTAAAAATGTTAATATTGTCTTATCCATAAGTTTTAACATATGTTGTGGGTGGTCAAAAGAACCGTCTCATTGAGACGGTTCTTTTGAGTACCCACAACATATGTTTTGGGAGAAAAATAAGAGAATTATTTTTTGATTACCCACCCTTATCTAGCACCCTTATCTAGAGGGCTGACCATCATCATGCTTAACCTTGATTTTTTCTTTTTTTGAAAACAGTGTAGATCAGGGTCAACTGGCCTTTCAGACACCACCTGATTAGGGTCCACACCATTTTCCACTCTATTTGTGAATACATACGATATCTGGAATTCATCAAAACTGGAGAATAGTGTGGGAAAAAAATATGCAGCATGACGAGGGTCAACTGCTCATATATCAAGTGTTGGATAATACACAAAAATATACAGGAAAATTTAGTCAGCATTTATATTTATTCGGAAAATTTCATATCAGTAGACTATTAAAGCTATTTTAAACTTTTAAAGTTATTTTTGTCTAGCCTTTGACTATTGTTTTACAGCTAACCTCAGACAGTCTGTGCATTATAGTCATAAGAAATAAGTATCAAATTCTTACAAATTGATAATCGTGGCTATCAATTTCAGGCCTTTAGCTTAGAGTAATCAATAATTAAAAATCATTTTTCTTATTTCTCAACCAAAACATATGTTGTGGGTACTCAAAAGAACTGTCTTGATAAGAAGGTTCTTTTGAGCACCCATAACAAATGTTTAAACAGGTGGATAAGGAAATATTCAGACTTTTAGGCTCTGACATTCTTTTGTTAACCTGGACCCATGAATTTTCATTATGAACTATCAGGTATATAAATTCTGCATAGCTAGCAGGACTATAAACAGATCAACTTTAACCCTTTAACAGATGTAGTAAGCAGTCCACATTTTCATAACAATAGAAAATTGGCAGGATAAAGACAAATTTAAAAATGGACCCACAGGGTACATCATGAAACAGGGCTCAGGCTAGGATGAGGGGGGGGGGGGGGGGGGGGGGGGGGGGGGGGGCAAAAAAGATACCCCTAAACCCTATTCTGTCTCACTCTTCCTTAATTTTTGTTTTTGTTTTGTTTTGTTGCTTTACGTCCCAAGTCAACAGCTTAGGTCATGGCAGGACAGTCAGTTCACCTAACCAAATTTTTTCCTGGGCAAGCTTGAACAAGCGATTAACCAGTATTTCGTGCACATACTTTCGCTTGTAAGTTACAACAACCCTTCTTGAATGATTCAGGGGAATGGAGGAGAATGGCTGTAGAAATTATTTCATGATCAATCTCCACGAAAGTATGGAACCGGGCCGGGATCAAACTCGCGACCCCTGGATCTGCAGTCATACTACGGGAGAAAATTTAACCCATCTGTGCCTAGTGTCCAATTTTTGGGACTAAGGAACAGTGCAAACCTAGACCAAATGCCACAGCAGGGGGGAGATAAAAAGTATCCCTATTCTGTCTCAAGAAAATATAACCCATTTGTGCTTAGTATCCTATTTTGGGGACTTAGACAAACAGTGCAAACATAGGTCAGATATGCTGTGGCATCTAATCTGGGTTGCCACCGTTTGCTAACTGGAATTTAAATTCAATATGAAATAGATATAAAAATTATACCTAACACCCCTAAATTTTGAACTGGACTTGTCCAATTGATAATAAATAGGAAGTCCATAAAGAATATATGGGTTGATCACAGGTTTAGATAAACAAAAATTTTGAGCGTAAAATTGTAAATATTTTCTTAATCATCAGTTTAACATATATTTTGGTGCTCAAAAGAACCATCTCATTGAGATGGTTCTTTTGAGTACCCACAACATATGTTTTAGTTTAGAAATAAGACAATTAGTATTTTGTTACACACTCTTAGCTAAAGGCCTGGGGAGCGCAGTGGCTCTGTGGTAGAGTGCTTGTCTTGAGACTGAGTAGTTGCAGGTTTCAGTCTCACTGGCAGCACTGTGTTGTGTCCTTGAGCAAGACACATTGATCCCTGCTTAGTACTGACCCGTCCCGACATAACTGAAAAATTGTTGACTGGGACCTAAAAAAATAAAATCAAACAAAGCCTGGGTTAATGTACAGAATGCATACAGTAAAAGAATCAAATATTCTCTTTGAAAGTGGCTAAACATAGTTCTGTTGTCATGGTCAAACAATACGTTGACCCAGTGAACCTGTCTTAGGTAATAGGCTGACCCAAATAAGGACCTACAACATATCACTTGTCAATGATAGTAAACTGATATAGTCAGCCTTGAAGATGCACACACTTCAGAAATAGATATGAGCCACGACACGTGATTTCCATCAATGTGGCATTTTGACAAGTGTAGACTCAGACGAGCCTGTGCGGCCTCCTTTTAAGTGTAGACATTCCAAATGGTGTTCAGTCAGTAGCTTAACAGCCACAGAATATTCAAGCGACTAGCAAAGGCTCTGATCAGGCTGATCTGAGGCTTTGCTGGTCGCACAAACCACATTGTTGGAAATCTCATGTCGTGGCTTAATTATTATGCAACCTTGGGAATATCTTCCTATAAACCTTGAAATTAATATCATATAACTTTCTTATGTGATTTCTGCTTTATGTCAGGTATCATGCACGCTTTAAGTACATATATGTCATAATAGACCTTACAAACCCACATTCTTTTTTAAGTGCATATTGAGTTTCATGTTACATGGCTCAATTATGGATGAAATCAGCGTGCATGGGTCCAGATAGGCAAAAAATTCAGCGTGAAATTTTGAGTATTTTCTTACCCATAAGTTTTAACCTTTGTTTTGGGTGCTCAAAAGAACCGTCTCATTGAGACGGTTCTTTTGAGTACCCACAACATATGTTTTGGTTGAGAAATAAGAAAATTATTTTTGGATATGCACCCTTAGCTGGAGATCAAGTGTGGAATCAAAAGCTGTAATCTTACCTTTAATAACTTCTAAAACATCACAGTGAGGGTCTATACTTCCTATATGTCGGGGATGATTGCCGATCTGAGATCCATAAAGTAAGGCTGAAATTTTAAATATAACGCATTGAATTATCATACTTTTCTTTTCACTAGACACACTTTTGACCAGGATACCCATTTACAAAGACATCAGTACTGACCAGAACTGCTTTAAATTGACAAAAGTATTGTGACAATATCATTTAGATTTTGGTGAGCATCGTGCAGCTTTTACTCAAAAATAATCTAATGGTGTTCATCATATATCTTTCAATATTTCATTTTCACATACTGGTAGTGGGACTCATTGTGTTTTTTAAGAAAAGTGGTAAATGACCCACTAGTCTAAGCAACCATCCAGAGGATTTATTCTGTTATAGGAACAGAAAAAAATATCTTAATATTTTTCAGCTTTGTGTACTCTATACCAATGGCTCATCCAGTGGGATAATTTTACCATTGGCAACATTTTTGCATGCTAAGGGAGCACCGACCACTTTGTTCCATATGCTTATGGCAGGAACAGGACACGACCCTTTAACCCTTTGTATGCTGATGGATTTTCCCATACATATTGATACAATATGTATGGGACTGCCAATTGTGTACTTTAAGGGATCACAGATTATGATGTACTTCTGTCCCTTAAGATTGTAATTTATTATCACAAACAGTGCAGGCCCTGATGAAATGCCGCATTTTGCGGCATTTCATCTGGGTCTTCACTGTTTGGCAAAATACCCCTTTGTTTTTTTATTTGATTTGATTCTTTACGTCCCAGTCAACAATTTTTTTCAGTAATGTCGGGCCGGGTCTTCCTGGGTTGAACAAGTACTAAGCAAGGATTAATGTGTCTTGCTTAAGGACACAACGAAGTGACGCTGGTGAGGCTCAAACCTGCAACCTCTCCGTCTCGAGACAAGCCCTCTACCACTGAGCCACTGCGCTCCCAAATACCCCTTTAGGGGTTTCCAGTATACAAAGGGTTAAGCTTGCAAAAATTAATATTAAGCATAGACTGCAACAGTTTTCTCAGAAAAGAAAAATGTGCAGCAGAGAACTTACCATGCTGATTGATCAGCATTCTTATACTAATTCTGTTAATGTAGAATCTGTCGAGAAAGTAGCGTATTTGATTTTCAACCTTGTCTGCTTTGTCAAAACCATAGGCATCCTTCAGTTCCATAACACCCTAGAAATAAGAGCGTATAGGTTTAGATAACTCATCCACACTGTGAGAGAATGTTCAATATTACATATGCACCAAGCAGGGTCTGGTGGCCACATCTGTAGTGTTTTGTTTATCAGTTTACTCAATTTTTGTTTTTGTTCATGTTGATGCTTTACATCCCAGTCAACAATTTTCAGTCATATTGGGATGGTTTCCAGTTTCACTGTGTTTAACCAGTGTTGAACTAGTACTAAACAGAGGATAAAATGAGCAGTTACATAAGATTTCCAACAATGTGGTATGTTCAACTCAACAAAGCCTCAGATCAGCCTGCGCATACGCGCAGTCTGATCAGAGCCTTTGCTTGTCATGTTAATATTTCATTAGTGTTAAGCTACTGACTGAACATCATTTGGAGTTTCTAAGCTTAAAAGGAAGCTGCACAGGCTCGTCTGAGTCTACACTTGTCGAAATAGCACATTATTGGTAATCACATGTTGTGACTCAAATGTCTTGCTCAATGACACAACACAGTGCCTCCTGTGAGTTTCAAACCAGTGACCCTTCGATCCGAAGTCTAACACTTTACTACTCAGCCACTGCGCTCCTCCATTTATCGATTTACCCCATGTTTACTTTACATATTTAAAGCAAATGTATGAACAAATTATGTTTTTCAGTGATCTATTAAACTTTTGCCTCTGTTTACACATCGCGGGTCTTTTAGTACTTTGATTAGGATCGGGAGAAGATTTATTGCGATCAGGAAAAGATTGTGATCGGAAGAAGGTTATGATCATCGGGTGAAGATTGTGAATGGGAGAAGATTGTGCTCAAGAAGACTGCGATCGGGTGAAGATTTTGATTGGCAGAAGATTCTGATTGGGAGAAGATTGTGATGAGAAGATTGTGATCGGGAAAAGATTCTGATTGGGAGAAGATTGTGATCAGGTTAGGAGTGTGATCAGGAGAAAATTGTGTTTACAGCAAATATGTTATTATTGCTAATGCAAAATGAATAGATTATATAGAAAAATGACCATTTATGGTCATTTTTCTATATAATCTGTCATTTATGGTCATTTTTCTATATAATCTATGCATTTTGCTAACAAGTTTTATTTAAAAATACAAATAAAGAAAAATGCTTTCAAATATTTCTCTCAATTTTGTTGATTGATGCTTAATAAGAGTTGGTCAAATGAGTTAGCTAATGATCCACTATTTAATTAACTTTGAGCCGAGTCCAACCACTAGCAGTTTAATAAATGTTAGATCGAAATTCAGGTAGCAGGTTTGATTTATTCTATACTGGTTCAAGCAGGCAGTTGTCAGTAACTAGGGATGGGATGTAAATTGAGTGCTGACTAACGTCTTCATGGGTGAAAGTTCTTCAAAATCTAAAAAAAATGTGAAATCTTAAAAATTTACCCCTAAAATATCAATAGTATCAAGTTTAAATGGTTAGCTTATCAAAGTGTAAAGATAACCTTTTTGTTTTGTTTGTTTGTTAGATTTGATTCTTTACATCCCAGTCAACAATTTTTCAGCTATGTCGAGACAGGTCTTGCTGGGTTGAACCAGTACTAAGCAAGGATTAATGTGTCTTGCTCAAGGCCCCTAGCCTTTTTGTTATATTTCAATGGCTGGTGCATATGTCATAAGAATCATTCTCTCACATTCCCAATCAGTAAACAATTACACATAATTCTCTATCAAGGTTTGATATACATGTATGCCTCACACTCATCTTGCGCAGTATACACAAACAGCAACAACACTTACAAACAGAACACAAAACAGAACACAAAACATGTAATAAATGGGTGATTTTCTTCAATAAAATATCATCTTATAAAATGATTTTTGTTGCTGCTTTTGTCAGTGTATGCGTGAATACAAATTCTAAGATAAGAGGGTATTTATGTTACCTTGTTTATTCTAGAAAACATACGAGCCAGCAATCCAGGACTTTAGTTTAGAGTGTGTAACGAAATTTAATTTTCTTATTTCTCAACCAAAACATATGTTGTGGGTACTCAAAAGAACCGTCTAAATGAGACGGTTCTTTTGAGCACCCAAAACATATGTTCAAACTAAAGGGTAAGAAAACATTTACGTTTTTACGCTGAAAATTTTTGTTTATCTAAACCTGTGAGCAGCTCATGTGATAAAGATACTTATAGCATAAATGTTAGATAAGTACCAAAATCTCATGTGCCCACTCATATGTTATGCATCTTACTCGTGTATGTCACCGAGACACTTCTAATAATCACCAGAACAGTAAGTGATTAAATACAGATATCAATATATTTGGGCAAAAAAGCATCTGTTTAATGGCTATGAAAATCATCAGTGTTCATTTTTTAAAACTTTGGGTTGTGTCTGCTGTCTTGAACATGTAACAGCAGATTTTCAGTGTTTTAAGAATTATAGTTGTTCGAGAACACACCTAAATGTCTTGTTCAAAATGGCTTGTGCATAAATATACATGTACATCTAAGTTTTAGATCAATCATCCAACAATGGATACATGTACATCTTGAGCTTAAAAGGCAGGGGTATTTTACTATTGTTTTGTACTTGTGACCATTTAAATATACAGCGATAATTGGTATTGGAAATCAATTTTCTGTCTTTTGAGAGTGGCCGTTTTAAACAGGTTTTACTGTAACTATTAAAATGTATGGGAAATTAAATGTACTGACCTAAAGAAATAACCAGTGACACATAATTCAACGGTATTTTTTTTATTTTGGTGAGCCCTAATCCTGAAGTTAAGAGTGTGTAAAGCAGAACTGTTGAGTTAATGGCGTCCACCTTAAAATGTGTTTATGCTTAAGCTGACAATTGTCTTATGGAGATGGCAACGTCAAACTTTGAATGCCCATTTCTCAGCAAAAAATGAAAGTAATTTCAAATTATGAACTGCAATGTAATTTAGGTCGTCCTAAGTTAGAACTGCATTGCTGAGGAATTTTAAAACTAAAGAGTGGCATTTTGTTAGCCAATCTCCAAGCATCACTGTTGACTGTGTTTCCTTTTACAAACTTTGAAGCTTCTCTTACCATGTAAATTATGAGAAAAAACATGAACGCCACAG
The DNA here is from genome assembly GCA_964019695.1 of Loripinus fragilis. Lineage (NCBI taxonomy): Eukaryota > Metazoa > Mollusca > Bivalvia > Lucinida > Lucinidae > Loripinus > Loripinus fragilis. The sequence continues at coordinate 46,695,931 of OZ026526.1, forward strand.
TGACATCAAATGTAAGTACGAGGGGCGTTCATTATTTATTGCAACTGCCACCGTGATTCCCACGCTATGCACGAAATTCCCAAGAAGTATAACACATGTAATTCTTCAATCTTTTATCTATCCATGGATACCAGTATTGTCCCAATCGGTGCATTAGTTTTTGGGCTACACGCTTTGGAAACGAGGTCATTCGTATAGACTGTATAAAATCATGGCTTAAGAGATCAGTGCTGAGATAAGAGGATATATAAAAACTTGATATTAACTTGAAATTAGTGATAGAGCTATATTCAACGAAATTGTTCCGCTTATGGGCATGGTACTTGCTCGTATTCAACTGTTCCCAGGTGGGTTTAACGCTTTAAGTCTAAAATAGAGACGGTTGACAGTGCGCCTGGCAGAGGCAGGTCAGCAAGTGTCGTTGCCTCTTAAGATAACTGACAAGGTAAATGAGCTGTTGAAGATTGATACAGGAATGACAACTCGTCAAGTAGCTAGATGCTTGTGCATATTGACGGGATCAAAATATAAGATTCCAAAGAAAAAAATACGAGTTAGCGGTATTGCTGCTAGTTGGATTCCCCATTCACTGCTGGATGGCCAAAAGAGAGGTCGTGTTTTGATTGTCCGTAAAATGCTTAAGAAATATCCTCGATTTAATCAGAGGCATTTTCTAATATTTGGACAGTCGATGAAACATAGGTAACTTCTACCAGCCCACAAGAAAATGTAGCAACAAATGAAAAAAGTCAATAAGCAATGCTTATTAGATACCCCCCGCACAGTAAGAGTCAGTGAAAAAACTTGGCAAGTTATAGTTCGAACAAGAAGACCTTAGTTTTGAAAAGAAGATTTCAGTAGAACCTGTGCAAACAAAAATTATAAACTCCTTCATGCATATGTTCAATGTGTCTACATTGTATCGGCAAAGTATCAAATTGCTCCATCAAGAGCTGTGGTAGGAGTTGATTGGCCCATAAAGGCACTATCCATGCATATACAAAAGCCATATTAGGGAATAATTGTCTAAGTTCTCACAGCTGTCATTTTGTCAAAATTATTTTTTGTGAACCAAACTCCTTCATGCATATGTTCAATGTGTCTACATTGTATTGGCAAAGTATCAAATTGTTCCATCAAAAGCTGTAGTAGGAAGAGCTGTGGTAGGAGTTGATTGGCCCATAAAGGCACTATCCATGCATATACAAAAGCCATATTAGGGAATAATTGTCTAAGTTCTCACAGCTGTCATTTTGTCAAAATTATTTTTTGTGAACCAAACTCCTTCATGCATATGTTCAATGTGTCTACATTGTATTGGCAAAGTATCAAATTGTTCCATCAAAAGCTGTAGTAGGAGTTGATCGGCCCATGAAGGCACCATCTATGCATATTCAAAAGCCCAAGAAGGGAAAATTGGTCTAAGTTCTCACAGCTGTCATTTAGTCAAAAATTATTTTTTCTGAACCAAACTCCTTCATGCATATGTTCATTGTGTCTACATTGTATAGGCAAAGTATCATATTGTTCCATAAAAAGCTGTGGTAGGAGTTGATCGGCCCGTGTATGGCCTATAATAGAATAAGCATAAAGCCCTATATTAAAAGCCATTTAGAACTACAAAGGGAAATAACTCAAATAGAATTGGCCCCTAGCCCTTACTTTTTTGTCTAAAGTATTTGTCTTGCATATATGAACATGTTTGCAAGGTTTGATGAAAATCCAGCAATGGCCTATAATAGAATAAGCATAAAGCCCTATATTAAAAGCCATTTAGAACTACAAAGGGAAATAACTCAAATAGAATTGGCCCCTAGTCCTTACTTTTTTGTCTAAAGTATTTGTCTTGCATATATGAACATGTTTGCAAGGTTTGATGAAAATCAAAGGGAAATAACTCAAATAGAATTGGCCCCTAGCCCTTACTTTTTTGTCTAAAGTATTTGTCTTGCATATATGAACATGTTTGCAAGGTTTGATGAAAATCCAGCAATGGCCTATAATAGAATAAGCATAAAGCCCTATATTAAAAGCCATTTAGAACTACAAAGGGAAATAACTCAAATAGAATTGGCCCCTAGTCCTTACTTTTTTGTCTAAAGTATTTGTCTTGCATATATGAACATGTTTGCAAGGTTTGATGAAAATCCAGCAATGACTCTTTAAGTTATTAAGGAAACAAAACGTTACGGACGGACGGACGCACGCACGGACACATGGACGGACGGACGGACAACGTGAAAACAGTATACCCCCTACAAACAAAGTTTGCGGGGGGTATAAATAAGGACAACCAAAAATGTAAGAAGACCATCCATTGCAAAACGTACCACAAGTATGAAGAAGGTCATGTATTTAATCTTCTTTAACACTCAAGGTGAGACAGTTCAAATACCTATTCCCCATAGTAAAACGGTTACTTTGAAACTGTATCGACGATTAGCTATGAAAAAGTTCGAAAACTACGCGAAGAAGTCTCGCCTTAGGCTCTGCCTTCAAAGCCTTACCCTTTTACAGGACAATGTACCAGTAAACACCTCAAAAGGAACACTCGCATTCTTGGAGAAGAAAGGCTTGACAACCCTCCCGCACCAACCTTAAGCACCAGATTTAGCCCCATATCACTTCTTCTTGCTTCCACGTCTGAAAAACTCTCGAGGATCGGATATATCACTCAAGACAGGTTGTTGGGGCAGCAGTGTTTCAGTGTCTTAAGGGTGTACCTAAAAAAAACTACGCCGAAGCTTTCCATAAATGATTTAAATGACTTAAACTTTGCATTTGTTAAAAGGGTGAGTATTTTGAAGGGATGTACAAGAGTTTTGAGGTAAAGGACTATTCATTTATGTTTTATAACCCATGTTGCAATAAATAATGAACACCCCTCGTAACTGCTTTTCAAAATATTACTTGCTCTCTAGCTTCAGTGAGTGGCTCGCATGGATTGAAACCAAATTTTAGAGCTTAACCAAATTAATAGTGAACCCAAAATAATTAAAAACCGGTGGGTTTCTTTTGAAGTTCAGTATAGATCAAAAAAGGATTAACAACCTAAAAATGTTCTATTAAAAAAAGGTAAATTTATATCCAAAATATTATGTGATGAACTTGAAAAAGAACAAGAAAGCTTTAACAATCTTATAAACTCACTCAGCTGATAACAGGGTAGATTCAGATGAGACGACTTTGGTATATCAGCTGCCTGAGCTGTATTTACCAGGCCTTAAGTTATTAAAGAGTGCGTACGGAAAAAAATAATTTTCTTATTTCTCAACCAAAACATATGCTGTGGATTCTTAAAAGAACTGTCTCAATGAGACGGTTCTTTTGAGTACCCTTAACATATGTACAAACTGATGGATCAGAAAATATATAAAAGTTTACACCTAAAAATCTAAACCTATGATCTACACAATTTTCTTTGCATTCATTAGTCCTATTTTGCTGTTCATTCTCCCCCTGTTCAGACAATGAACTTTTTCTATTTGAAGTTTGCCACAAGAGAACATGTGATTGTTGTACACCATCAACAAAGGTGCAGATCAGCCTGCACATCTGCAATGTCTGATTTGGACCTTTAGATATTCACTGATTTGATAGTATACCATACAGGCTGCATAAATTTTTTTCAAAATTCAGCCGTCTCTGTAGCTAACAGGGTTTCTTTCAGGGTCCAAAACCAGGCGGCAAGTTTTCTCGTAATTAATCTAATGATGGTTTTGTTTGATTATATTCTTTACGTCCCATCAACAATCTTTCAGTTATGTAGGGACGGGTCTTCCTAGGTTGAACCAGTTCTAAGCTTGGATTAATGTGCCTTGCTCAAGGACACAAAGCAGTGACGCCTGTAAGGCTTGAACCCCCAGCCCTCTGTCTCGAGTCAAGCACTCTACCACTGAGCCACTGCGCTCCCTAAGCTAATGATGGGAGAGTTCAAATAGGAAATAAGGATGAAAAGGTTTAACGGGTGATGTTAGTGGCAGATTCCACAGTATTTGTTTTCAAATGTTAAAGCATCAAGTATGTATCTTTAGTGTACTCAATGGAACCATCAAGTGGATGATTTCAATAAGTATCCATCGGATATCTATTACAGTAAAATTTCTATATTATCTTTCAATTCCTCCATTCATCTGCAGCCAGGTAAGCATAAATTCACGCATCAAAACCAGCTGAAATCTGAAGACTGTTATGGCAAACAAAATGAAACAATGGGCTGTTTTTGACAAAGCTCCATGTCAACATTACACCAACCTGTGCCATGGTTTCTACTACATTAGAGTGACGATTTCTTATCTTCACTAGCGTTTCCGTAAATCTGAAAAGATCATTCATTTAGCAAGAACAAGAACACAAAGATTATAAATCCCCTAATGCAGTGGAAGCAAATTTTCTGTAAAAAAAATCTTAAAATTTACTCAATACATTCTTAAAATTTACAGGCTTCCAGATAGAGTGGGTAATCAAAAATTAAACTTTCATATTTCTCAACCAAAACGTATGTTGTGGGTACTCAACAGAACAGTCTCAGTGAGACGGTTCTGTTGAGCACCCAAAACCTATGTTTAAACAGCTAGATAAGTAAAGATGTATAATTTTACGCTCAAAATTATTTCTAATCTGGTCCTGTGTTAAGGAAATATATATTCAAGAAGCACAAAATAAAAGAAAGCTATCAACAGTTAGTGCTGTATATTAGCCAATCAGTGTAAATGTAAGCAAACTAAATTTATATCTATGATCAGCCATTTGATTTTCTTCATTATGTCAATTGTCTCATACAACAGTTTTAAATAAAGCAAAGAACTTGTTATAATTGAGTATTCATGTGACATTCTCAAGAACAGTTTTCCTACTTCGAAGGAACTGAGATGGTTCATTGTACATATTAATGGGTTACAGTCCTTGGAGATACGTTTTAGCATAGTAAACAGTAGAAATTATCAAATACCCTCATCAAATGCATCATTTCAGCTAGGTTTTCCCATATATGCTGAAGTACCCCTTTTGGAGTTACCAGTACTGAAATGCCCATATACGGCAGTGTATTTGTGTGTTTGATTTGATTCTGTACGTCCCATCAACATTTTTCAGTTAAACAGGGACAGGTCTTCCTGGGTTGAACCAGTACTAAGCTATGATAAATGTGTCTTGCTCAAGGACCACAACACAGTAACGCCGGTGAGTCTCAAACCTGCAGCCCCTCGGACTCGGGTCAAACACTCTACCACTGAGCCACTGCACTCCACACCAGTGTATTTGATTTCTGTAATGACCGTACAAAATATTGGCATCAGCAAAATTAGGAGCGTAAATATGCATCTGCTTGACGTTCATTGAACCTGGCGTTTTCATAAAAAAATATTAATGTAATTAATGTGGGACGTCAATGTAGCAGTTATATTAGCGAACATGGCTGTTAGCCTCAGCCCTGGCAGGCGAAAAGATCTGTTTGGTGTACTCATGCAAGGTATTGTAGATGGCTACAATGATAAAAAAACAAAACAGGCACCAATGAAGGACAAAACTTTGTGTTCAAACTAATAAAAATTACATAACGGAAAACAGACCACTGTACAAACTTATACATGACTTTTGAGATGATTGGCTGTGAATAATTTATGGTATACAAACTATTTGAGTGTACGAACTAATACAAGGTTTATAGTATACAAAGAAGAAAATTATACTTGATTTGCCACTGAATATACCCAATATAACAAGTTCTATAATTAGACAATGATTTACATGTACAAAACTTTTAAAAATGGTCTGAAAAATAAGGTTAATACAAGGCATTTCATAAAAAATGTTTTCCTATTTTTTCAACAAGCATTTGCAGACTTTGATAAAGATATAGTTAAAGTTTTAAGTCACATTACAACATATATAAATATTCATTTACCTGTACAGTGTTTTGGCATCTGTCACATTGGCATTTTCAAACTCAAGGATCTCACCAAAACTGTGCTGATACCTGGAAAATTGCAGTGGTCATTAATGAGCCGTGACGTGATTTCCAACAATGTGGCATTTTGACAAGTGTAGACTCAGGCGAACTTGTGCAGGCTCCTTTTAAGTGTAGAAACTCCAAATGATGTTCAGCCAGTAGCTTAACGCTCCTAGAATATTCAAACGACTAGCAAAATCTCTGATCAGACTGGGCGTATGTGTAGGCTGATCTGAGGCTTTGCTGGTCGCACATACCTCATTGTTGGAAATCTCATGAACCGGCTCAGATTTTTTTAGATTTTGTGAACAAATTTGTTTACATGGACAAAGTCGCATAACACCTACAGAAAAATATTCTATAATCAAATTCGATCATTATTGCTTGTATTACAAGAAGGATTCATGAATTTAAATGGAACTGAAAATCCCACAAAACTAAATTACTGCATTCAACCTATAACATGTATATGTGCACATTGAATACACTGCGTTGTTTACATTACATTGTTTTGATATATGCTTGTCATAATTATAAGTGTAGCTCATGGGCCGATTGGCCTTTTGCGAAATAAAATTTATCTTATCATTACAATGTATATATGAGCTTCTGAATTTGGCACTCAACTGATTACAAATGTACATACTTGGGAGTAATTTTGGAATGGTTACCCCCTCTAGTAACAGAGTTAAATCCCAGAAATAGATATAACTTAATAAGGCTGAAACTTACATGCTTTTCACCATGGCGAAGGACGGCATTTTCTGTAGAATATTGGGCATGTGGTTAATTTCCTGCATGATATTGGCGAGTCGTACGGGTAGCTCAAAGCGTAGAAATTCAAATGACGTAGCCTCTGTTCCAGTCTTTGTACCTGAAATAGAACAAAACCCATTTAAGCTGAATTGAATTATCCTAATCTTATCCATTGGACTACTCTGATTCTGTTTCAGGGTTATTTAGAAGTGTTTTTTTACTAATCTATTCACATTTAGATAGAACATTCTGTAAGACCACAGTGGAGACCCTGGCCCGCATTCTGCAATACCTGACCTGGGCCTGCACTGTTTGCCTATATCCGACAAAAAGGACGCTAGGCTTATATGGATGGATTGAGTTCTGGAAAAAGGTGTCTATTATTTGAGACACACACCATCCAAAAAATCTGCTTTTGTTGTATACGAAAAACAAAGGCAAAGTTCAGTTTGTGCATTTGCGCAGTCTGATCAATGCCTTATTCTTTTTAATGACTGTAAAGCTTACTTCTTTATAGCTTTAATGATGCACCCAAAATTTCTAAATTCTAGTTAGTCCTTGAAGCTCAGCAGACTGCTTTTAGTCGAGTCTAGTCACAAGTTTTCTCACCAATTAATGGTATTATATCCCAAGACCTAGAATCTACAGGACTGGTGTATTAATTGTGTGTGTGTCTTCCAAAACAATACTCAGGTCATTTATGATGAATGTGTTGCAAAAAATTAGTTTTCTTATTTCTCAACCAAAACATATGTTGTGGGTACTCAAAAGAACCGTCTCAATGAGAATATTCTTTTGAGCACCCAAACATATGTTAAAACTGATCGGTAAGAAAATATTTAAAATTTTACACTCAAAAAGTTTGTTTATTCTAGCTAGCCTAGCTGTAGCTAGAGAAGGCAGGCTGCTTTTAGTCTGACTAGTCACAAAGCCTGAAGACAAGCTTTCTCAGGACACTGTGTGTTGTGTGTGTGTGTGTGTGTGTGTGTGGGGGGGGGGGGGGGGGGGGGGGGGGCGGGGGATTGTGCCTTCCAAAACAATTTCAACAACATAATACCAAGATTATTTATGATTTTCAAAACTGACATATATTGTGAGGACTCTTTGTTTTTTTTCTAAGTTAAGAATGATAACCCCACATGTTTAGATAAACAAAAATGTTCTGCGTTGAATTGTTTATATTTTCTTACCCATATTTTTAGCATATGTTTTGGGTGCTCAAAAGAACCGTCTCATTGAGACGGTTCTTTTGAGTACCCACAACATATGTTTTGGTTGAGAAATAAGAAAATTATTTATCTGAATTACATTTAGCATATGTTTTGGGTTCTCATTGAGACGGTTCTTTTGAGTACCCACAACATATGTGTTGGTTGAGAAATAAGAAAATTATATATCTGTTATGCATTGTTAACTAAAGTCCTGTAACCCAAAAAGGACTCTAACCCATATCCTGTGATATTAGATTGATGTTTACAAGTCAAGTGTCATTGTCACTTATATGGTACAGTGTTAAAATATAGTTCAAAGACCAAAGACAAAAGAACTGTCCGGTCTATTTTTAGCTCCATAATCTAAGATCTACTTTGTTTCTTAAACTGTAACTTCCAATAGTAACAGACTTCAAACCATACAGAGTGATCCATTGTGGTGTTGGATTGAAATAGATAAGTCTTTCAAAAAAAATTGACTGACTTTAGATCTGTCTTAATTGCCATAAGGTACTTCTAACCGTTCCAATAAGCCCCACTCAGTAATTATAGATGTACTAAATATAATCTACCTGCAATCATAATAAATGCAGGACTTTAGTTAAGAGTGCGAACCAAAAAAATAATTTTCTTATTTCTTAACCAAAACATATGTTGTGGGTACTCAAAAGTACCGTCTCAACGAGACAGTTCTTTTGAGCACCCAATCGGTAAGAAAATCTTTAAAATTTTACGCTCAAAATTTTGTTTATCTAAACCTATGTAAATGCCTTTGGTATTAAACAAATGGGACATTCACTAGCAAGCAGTCTCTTCTTTGAGCAGATGAGTTGTTGGCTCTGAAATTATCTTATCAGGGTCTGCATGGTCAAAGCCATTATACACATAATGGCCACATTCAGTTATTGTTATAAGGATGCGATTTTCTATTTTGGTTTAAAGCCATACCAAACTTATCCTCAAATTAGAACAGGTATGACAGCACTTGTCTAGTCTGTGTCTTCACTGCCTAATCAGACCAGGCTGTCTTAATACATGTATTAAGGGCATGTACAGAACAATTAACAAATTAACAACTATGCTGAAAAATTAATTTGGCACATTCAATATGTTTTCTAGCAAGTTCAGTTTGCCGATTCTGACACTGTATGAAAAAAAACAGTGTAGATCCTGATCAGGTGGCTATGTCAGAAGCCACCTGATCTGGATCTACACTGTTTTCTAAAGAGAATTTATCTGGTTTCAGCAGGACAAGAATTAAATAATAATGCACAGTTATTAAGCAAAGAAATTCTATATTTAGACTGTCACAATTTGTTGATCAATCTGTACTATGGTTGACCTTAATGATATCAGCAGACTATAAGTCACGTTTTCTATTCACCAGATGTTATTCTATATTATAATGATTTTACACTTTCAAACAACTTATTTACATGTACCTGTCATCCTTAGCCACACCCACTACAGATTTGGTCAACCTGAATTCAATAGTTCAGGCATTGATTATTATCGGTAAAAAGAAATGACTTAACTCACTGGGCATATCAGCATGACCATTGCCTTAATACCATGCACACGCCCACATTACAATCCTGTACTTCACATCATAATGTACAAAGTATGTATTAAGTCATAAATTTATTAAATGCAAAACGGTACTTATCATAATCATGCAACATTGTGTGGGAGTAGGAAGTGCAAATTTCGCAAAATATTATTTGTGTGCAAAATACTAAAAGATTTATTAACAAAGTGAAGGAGCTATGACCTAGTGGATAGTCCACTTTTCCAAAAAAAGAGGTTTCCCACGCCTGATAAGCAGCAATCGAAAATGATATACTATCGACGAACATAGATCAAAAATCGTTAGAAACAGAGTTTTCGATTCGAAAACACTGTTTCTAGTGATTTTGATCTGTGTTCGTCGATTGTTAAGAGTGTTTTCGATTGCAGCCTATCCAGTGTGTTTCCAGGATTGATCCTTCCCTCCACTAGCAAATCCAATGAGACTTTATGATGTGGTCCCTTCCCCAGTATTAAAGTCTCTTAGGTTAGAGGAGTTAATGTGGGAAGTTGAACACACCCAGTTAAAAGACAGGTACACTTAAACTTGTAAGTTGGTCGGCATCTTGATTAGTCATCATCGAAACTGGCCAAATTTTTTTTTGGGTTATGACTGTAAATATTTTGCACCAAGAATGTTTACACAAGGCAACCAAAATACATTTGTATATCTTTGATGGTGGTTCTAATGTACTTTCTGGTGTACTTAATATTTAGCCAAGAAAAAAATGCATCGGAAAATGTCATCTGCTGAAGTCGTCTGCTGCAAATAATTGCCTAACATTACTGACAAATTAAGTATAGAAGCAAACAGTGTGGACCCAGAACAGACTGCTCCTACAGGAGCAGTCTGATCTGGTCCACTCTGTTTGCCATAGAGGCTTCTTAAACATTTCAGCAGACAAGAAAAGCAGACGACTTTTGCTGCAATTGGCGCATTAGGGGTTAAGAAGCACACTCCTCCCCAATTTTCATCCCAATGACATATGCAGGGTTCAAGTTACTAATATGAGTGGAAAACAGTGTGGATCCTGATCAGCTGGTTTCCAAAAAGCTAGCTGATGAGGATCTACACCATTATCAATACAGAATATATTGGGGGTTTAACATATGGTAAAAAGGCTTATCAAAATTTAAGAAAAGGAGGATTGCATAAACATACAGCCAGGTCCACCTTCCTTGAAACAATATAATAGGCTTCCCAATTGTAGTACCCATTACATTTGTTTGCCAATACATGTACTGCTAAATATACTGTTGACTGTTCACATTTTCTTTGGGGTCACTATCTATAATGTCTTAATATGGTAACCTTCAATTTTATCATAGCAGGTCACAGGCCTAAGGCCTTCAAGGATCCATATTTTATTGATCCAGCTAACAGGGTTATTTGAAAACCAGTTTTCTTTCTTTTACTGCATTTCACACTGGCACTGTAAGGGAACATGTGGTTGCATGCTTAATGTATTAGCAGGACATGATTATTTTCAAATTGTGCAAAAAATATGGCAATCACTCCTATTACAGCCATCAATAATAACCACTTATCTCGACCTATGCTAATTTTTGGCCAGGTAAAACGACAGTGTCACTCATTGTATGCTGGGTATTTTTCATGTTTTGATGTCGTCTGCTGACTTTTTTCAAAATTAACTTTTTCAAAAAAATCTTTCAGGAACACTATCAGAGAGTCAAATGGTTTTGATCCAGATCCGGACTGACATGCTGTCAGTCCTAATCTGAGTCCAAACTGTATGCAAGGTTATCAGCAGATGACGAAATTTTAAGTCACCGCTAGCCAGGAAAGAGTTAATATAGCCCCAGTCTGCAGATAAGTTGATTAAGTATCCAGGTTTCAATTTTTCATCATATTTTCAAAAAAAAAATGTTATGGGTGTACATTTGGTAGTCAGTGTGAGTCATTGCGATGCTCCCATTGAGCTCAGCACCACAACAAAATTTGCTTTTACAGAAAAATGCATCATGAGAAATTTGATGGATATAAACCAATCAATAGCAGACTTGTGCTGTCAATATTTTTAAAATCAACTCTTTGCATGTTGGGTAATGTTTTTTTTTGTTTTTTCAATTTTCTTTTTCAAAAATTTCTTTCAAGAATACATGTCCTATATATCAGAGTGTCAAACGATTTGGATCCAGATTAGGTGGTCCTGATCACAGTCCGAACTTGGACTGTTTGCAAATTAAAGTTGTCAGCAGGCGACAAAGGACACTCATACTAAGCAAAGAAAGACACATCCAGTCTGATCATTAAATGTATAGCAGTAAATCAATGTTTCCCCACTATATGGTGTGACGTATAAAACCTAATAAATTTGGACCTTACAAAACTCAATGCAAGGTTGTTTTAATATGGTAACATGCATCCCTGCTCTTTAAGAGAACACCAAAAACATCGTAATCCCAGGCAATGGCAGATCCACCCTTAGAAAATATAGCACTGTCACCAACTATTCTGTCCCTCCTCAGCGAGATGAGCAAAAAATCTTTTAAAGGACATATCATATTTTTTCAAACTATGACAGGATTTCTGAAGTCTTATAATAGATCTACAGGATGCAGCAGCAGATAAGAAAACTGGATCTGAGTGTATATGCACTTACCTACTAGTGGAACCACAACTTAGTTTGTATAAAGTTTCATCATTGTCAAATCAAATGTAACGGACATAAATGACAATAAGGACATATTATGTCCTTGTTGTTGTCATTCACATCCACTATTGACTTTTGTTAGGCACATCAGTGACATCACTTACCAAAATTTATCAGCTGCTGTAGGCTAAGGGGACTAGGATTAAAGCTGGAATAGCGTTCAAAATTTGAAGACTTCTTCTGTCCATTTGTAGAGTCTATAGACAAGTTACAGTTTATTCTCCCTGCTCTATGTCTTTTTGTCTTGTGATTTTTTAATAAAGAGTTCACACTTGGTATTTGTTTGGAAATGCTGAATTGTCTAAGTATCATAAACAGAGGCCCACTGTCTATCCGATGAAGCTTTAAAGTTCTCATTTTTGAAACTTATGAATATATAAGTTGCACTTGAATGGAAAAAATACAATGTATTTGTTACCAAGGCTAACCCTTTAAGCGCCAATCACAACAAATGTCATCTGTTTTTGTTGTCTGCTGAATGTTTTAGAAGCCTCTTCCACAAACAGTTTAGATCCATATCAGACTGCTCTTGTAGAAGTCTGATCAGGGTCAACACGTTTGAGGTACAGGGCTTCTATACTTAAATTGTTTGATAATGGTATCCTGAAATGGTATGTTTACTTATTTACAGCAGACTGTCTTTTTTCATACACAGATCTGAAGGGTTCCAAACCTCTGGGCTTTTCTGGAAAATCAAAAGGTCTATAGGTTTCCATTGAACCCCCCGCCCCCTCCCGGCAAAAGAATCGGACCCTCCTCAACCCCCTCTAGTTTTCCTTGAAATAAAACCATTGAACCCCCCTCTGTAAAGCAAGTTGAGGATTGAAGAGACAACAAAAAGCGTTGTCAGAGTTGGGCTTGCATCCCCCCCCCACCCCCACAAGGAAATTCCTGTTTTGTCAGCGCTTTAAAGGGCAGATCGTGCGACCGCATTGTTTGTTCGTTCTAATTACTGACCTTGGAAATAATAACAATCAACCAAAAATGAAATCAAAACCTCGATCTATAATGTGAACACTTTAAACAAGCACTGTAAACTCCTTTATGGTGCCAAACATCTAAAATATAAGCCCAGCTGCTGAAACTTTCACAGTTTTGCTTTTGACATTCAGTTCCTTCTTTTTTTTCTTTTTTTTAATGAACCAAAAGTTCGTATACATTTTCATGCAACCCAAAAATATTGCTGAAACCTAAAAATGTTATAGGCTACGCAAAATTGTAAAATAATTGTTTTAAATGCTTTTGGAATCATATTTATTGATTTCACATGAAACATACGAAACAAAAGTTCACAGCTCTCGGGCATAAGCAGCTGTGCTTTTCATGAATGAACATTGGGCTGACATGCAACAACGAACGCGCACAATCAAGCCATGATAAATTCTGCTATTTATGCGTTTCTAAAGAAGGCCCCACGAGCAAATGCATTGAGAATGGTCTTAGAAACCCACAGAAATATTTTACAGCTAATTAACGCATCTATTTTTAGTATTTTGCGCATGCGTCGTCCGAGACAGACCTGTTTGAAATACCGCCGCTGCTTTAAATTGAATTTCAATGATTCTATTGTAGGATCTGACTCCCTATTTGGCAGACTACTCCATTATTCATCATTTAACATTTCTACAAAGCGATCTATCGCCCTTAGTGTGTTTCTAGGTGTTGAAATGGTGGTTAGAGTTGCTTATACTTGATGGCCCCATGACAGCCGAGGTTATCCGAATCCTGACCGGATGTTGACATTTACGACTTCCGCCTTCACTCTCGTGTGATGTTTTCAAGAAACACCCGCATTTTCTACACAGTTTTACTACTTTACCAGCTTGTATCGTCATGTACGGCCCGTAGAGATAGTTACACCACATCTGCAAGTATTGTTCAAAGGTCCAAGGTAACCCGCTATCCTGTTTTATCCATCAGTGATGACCCGAATGGCAAGTGTTTTGTCATCCCAGTTCCCAGGAATAGACAATGTTCTCTCTACCTAAGCCAGCATTTGTTGATGATTTCTGCAGACTGCCACCCTAACCCTGGCCCCCGCCAACCCAGATACCCATGTTTGATCTGTAGAAAAGCAGTGAAAGACCAACAAGATAGTGTGCAGTGTGAAACTTGTGATCAGTGGGGCCATGTGAAATGCCTGGGTATTACATCTGAGAGATTCAGCATTCTAGTTGAATACAGCTTTGCATGGATCTGTCCGGCCTGTGATTCACAGAACATTACACAACTAAGCTCATCTGATGTATCCGGGAGCTCGCTGAATAGTAGCCTGACGTCACCAGACCCATTGCGAGATGACTCAGTAGATACCCACAGCTTTGATGAGGTGCCATGTTCGACTCCCAAGACCAAGTCCTCAAAATCACCAAAGAAAAACAGACTAACTGTCCTGAGTGCCAATGTACAGAGCATTATGGCGAAGAAAGAGAGTCTTTGGTCAACGTTGGAGTCTGCCAAGCCTGACATCTTCCTAGCCTGTGAGACCTGGCTCAAGCCAGAAATCTACGATTCAGAGGTCATACCACCGGACCTAGATTATGAAATTTTTAGGAAGGACAGAAAGGATGGGTATGGTGGTGTATTGATAGCAGTCAGACGGAATCTTATCTACGAACTTGTACCCACAGATGATACATGTGAGTTGATAGCAGTGAAGATCATGTGCCAACATAACTCTGTCATTGCAGCATCCATTTACAGACCAACAAATAACGACACTGAATATGCCGCCCACTTAGCAACAGCAATGGAGAACTTAGCAAAGAAACATACCAAGGATGTCATCTGGATCGGCGGAGATAGCAACCTTCCTGACATAGACTGGTCAACCAACTCCATAACTAGCTGTAATTACAAGCGAGAAATCAACGAGGTTGTACTCCAAGCAGCAGACAATTGTGGTCTTGACCAAGTTGTGGACTTCCCAACAAGAGAAACCAACCTCCTAGATGTGTTCCTCACTAACAGGCCATCGCTCATACAGGAATGCTATCCACTACCAGGTATCAGTGACCATGAGATGGTATATGTAGACTCAGACGTCAGTGCCAGGTACCAACGTCCGATACAGAGAAAGATCTGGCTCTGGTCCAAAGCAGACATCCCAGTGTTAAAACAGTCCATGTTACAGTTCTCAGAGGATTTCACCAATAAACACTCCATTAAGTCAGACGTGAACGCGATGTGGACAGAGTTCAGTGACATATGTGCCCAGCTGATGACAGACCACATTCCCTCCAAACTCACATCAAAGCGGTTCAACCAGCCATGGACAAACAGAAACGTCAAGAGGCTATCCCGCAGAAAGAAAAAAGCTTACAACAAGGCTAGGGCAACCAAGAAGAAGTCTGACTGGATCTACTATAAAGAGCTGAAGAAAGAATGTCAGAGAGAATCCAGGAAAGCCTACTCCTCACATGTCAACACCCTAGTGAGTGAAGATCAAACTGGTAATCCAAAGAAACTATACAGCTTCATAAAGAGCAAGAAGTGTGATGCCAGTGGAGTTGCTCCTCTTTCATCAAATGGAACAAATCACAGTGACAGTGTAAAGAAGTCAAACATCTTGAATGACCAGTTTACATCTGTTTTTACTTCTGAAGATACAACTTCCATCCCGAGACTGACTCCCACTGACCATCCTGATGCCAAGCCCATAGTAGTCAACAGGAAAGGCGTATTGAAACTGCTGAAAGACATCAACCCCTATAAAGCCACAGGACCTGATGCTATTCCAGGAAGGCTACTAAAGACTCTGTGTGATGAGGTGGTAGACACACTCTGCACCATATTCCAAGCTTCCCTTGACCAAGGAATCATACCTCAAGCCTGGAAGAAAGCCTACGTCTCGCCAATATTTAAAAAAGGAGATAGACACAAAGCTGCCAACTACAGGCCTATATCACTCACCTCAATCTGTTGCAAGTTATTAGAACATATTGTACACAGCCATGTGATATCCCATCTTGACTCCAACCATATGCTAAATACAGCGCAACACGGCTTCCGCAAGTACAGATCATGTGAGACCCAGCTGATCCTGACAGTCCAAGACCTAGCAAATGGCCTTAATGACGGGGAACAAATCGACGCCATACTGCTAGATTTCAGCAAGGCCTTCGACAAAGTACCGCACCAGCGCCTGCTTGGGAAGTTAGAGCACTATGGGGTCGGAGGGAACCTGAATAGGTGGATAGCGGACTTTCTCACACACAGACAACAGGAAGTGGTACTAGAAGGTGTGCATTCCAAGGCTACAGAAGTCACCTCAGGAGTGCCACAAGGAACAGTCCTCGGACCCTTGCTGTTCCTTGTCTACATCAATGACATGCCAGAGACCATCTCTTCTACTGCAAGACTCTTCGCCGATGACTCTCTTGTCTACAGGATCATCCGCACCGAAGAGGATCAAGCCCTACTCCAGAAAGATCTTGATAAACTACAGAAGTGGGAAAGGGACTGGCTCATGCAGTTTAACCCGGACAAATGTGAGGTCATAAGGATCACCAACAAAAGGAATCCCCTCACCAACAAGTACTACATCCATGACACTGAACTCCTAACTGTCAAAGATGCCAAGTACCTCGGAGTTACAGTCAGTTCAGACCTATCATGGAACAAGCACGTGGATAACACAGTCAAAAAGGCCACAACAAGCTTGAACTTTCTGAAACGGAACCTACACGGTTGCCCTACAGGTGTGAAGGACCAATGCTACAAGTCACTTGTGAGACCCATATTAGAGTACTCTTCCTGTGTATGGGACCCTCATACTCAGCGTAACGTCAACAAGCTGGAGATGGTGCAACGAAGAGCCGCCCGGTTTGTTAAAGGTGACTATGAAAGGACCAGCAGCGTGACATCGATGTTGACAGATCTCCATTGGAATACTCTCCAAGAAAGAAGGATGCAAGTCAAGTCAGCCATGCTCTACAGGATTGTGCACAACCTGGTTGCCATCCCTGTCACACCTTTCCTCATACCAGTAAGAACGTCCAGAGGACACAGCATGAAGTTCTTCATCCCTCAGTCAACGGTGAACTCACATCTATACTCCTTCTTCCCAAGCACCATCCGCATATGGAACCAGCTGCCAGAGTGTGCCGTCTCAGCTCCCAGCTTAGAGACCTTCAAGCAGCGACTGCCATTCTGCACCTTCTAAACACACCATGGAATCATGTTTTTAGACTGTACATAGACTGATTTTAAATCTGCACAATCTTTCTCGGACGGCACATGTACATTTCACATAGTTCGAAAATACCCGGTCAACCGAGGGATGAACTACAATGGGAAGAAGAAGAAGAAGATTTTACAGCTCCTGAGGGATCGGGGGTCTCTATGAAAAAATCATTGTGGTTGCGTTGCCTAAACTTACTTCGAGTTGGGGCTAGCATTTACGCTGAGACTGTGAGCTAAAATGCCGAGGAAAACACTGCCACTTAAAACACCTCTTTGAACAGAAAAAAAGAAATAAATAAATTATGTTAATAGAACGCTACTTACCGAAATCTAGCAATGTTTGTAGAGACAGCGACTGTGGGTGATATTGAGAATACTGGTTCAGCTGAGCAGCCAGTCTCTGAAATAATCTTCTGCTGATTTTCATCTTCACTGTTTTCGCATTCACTTAACAATAACAAATTTCGGAGTCTTCCACTAAATAAAGCTACCTCCATTACTTAAATCCCTTAACTGATTATGCATGACGCAATGGAAATTTTTCATTTGAGAGCTGTCGGTTGTTATCGGGAGTTAAAAATATTTAGACTTGTTCTAAAGATTTTACATCCTGAGCTGAGATAAAAGAAGGTATCCAGTCAGATCACTATTCTATTTTTATCGATCTATTTTGGTACAAGAAGAAATTTTCCGCAATGTCTTATAAATAGGACAAATGTTGTTTACCTGGCTGATTGACCAATTTGGCCAACAATTTAAAGCCGCATTACGACAAAACAGACTTAATGCATTTGTGCGAAAAGGGCGTCTGTAGATGAGTTCGCAGAAAAAACAGCAGATAGAAGCCAGACACTTTGTCAATAGATGCATGTCTATTAAATAAAAATAAAATAAAATATTTAATGGCTTTAATAAAAACAGTGTCCTAGCTATACCACTGATAAAACCAAGAGTGAAAACGGACCTGTCCTGCCAAAAGGTCAATGCCATTTTGCCAACATGGAAAAATCGTTGGTATAGGGATGACCAATAAAGTCTAGTGGGAAATATTTTAGTGAAGAAATAAGATAATCAAAGCACTGAGAGTACTGATGGAAACGATGTCTTGTGATTTTAGTTCTTGTAGGCTAAGCAGAGTGCATTTTTGTAGATGATATTTTAGGAATATTTGAATTTGTATATTGTATATTTTTCTGACCAATGATGAAGGAAAAAATTGATATGATTTCTATCTTTAGTTTTTAGTTTTAGCATAACAGAATTTTGAAGGGGCATGCGACAAAATATCAATCTTATCATTTCAAACATGGGCTGGTATGTCTTTAAACCCTATTTCACTTTTAAGCTCTGGTGGCCATTTTGTTATGTGGGATCAAAAATAGTAAGTGAGTATGATGAGGAAATACCACAATCACAAACCGCAGACAACCCCGTGGTACCGGGAGGAAGAGCTGCTCAACCATCACAAGACACCAGGAAGACAAATTAAGCAAAGCAACCAGCTCTCTCTCTCTTCCCCATGAAGATGATTATAATACTAGAATGGACATAAAGTAACGTACAACAAAACATTGAACAATTACAGACTCCCACAATGGGAGTAACAATAAACAAAAAGTCAACAACAACAGAACCACCGCCTTAGAACGGACAGCAGCCTAAGCCACCGGGGGGCTTAAATGCATTTTACTGGTACCAAACCTTTTGCCCATATTTAGCAGAGGGCATTATGCCGAATACATCACTGAAATTATTTTAAGAGTTTGGATTACTGGTTAAGAAGTTTAGATTTCTTTTTAGATTTTCCATTCGGTTCATTGTTGCCCTGTTGAGGGTAATGTGATGAATTATTGCAAACAGGAAACAATGGTTAAGGAAAGGTGGTTTATAGCCATTTCCTTTTGCCTAGCTCTTGATAACATTTTGTTCAGTGGAGCAACCCGTTAACATTTTGCTAAAATAGACTTGCATTATAATTGCCTAAAAATTCCAACAAGGGCAATAACTAAAGTTTTAAGGGTCGATTTTGACGAAACTTATAGGATATCAGAGTACTTGATACTTATTGTGTACCAAATATGTATCAAATCTGACCAGTAGTTCTGAGATGTGGATGGACAAAAATGCGACGGACGGACGACACCAAAACTATATCCCTCCAACTTTGTCAGGGATTATTAGATATCAGCATACCTACATACCTAAAAAGCTTTTAATATGTTATGTGTTCTGATAATTTTTATCACCTGGTAAAATATCTTGTTTGAGTTTACGTTAATTTCTCTGTCAAATGTCTCAAATTTGTTCCAAAATGTTCGCTTTTCCATTTTTTAGCCCATTTTGATGTCCGTTTTTGGTAACCATAGCAAAGATAAACGTCAATTTAAAAGTTTTACTTTTAAACTTGGTATATTGTTCAAATAAACCAATAAGAACAAAATGGTGAAAAGCATTTTTAGCCCATATGTGGGCCAAAATAGCACCCCCCTGATGCATGTAGCTCTTTGGCAATATTAACTGTGTATATTTGGCATATAGTATAGATATAAAAAGAAGATTTATAGATGGTAAACTTAGGTTTCATTAAGAGCATTGACAATAAAAAGTAAAAAAAGCACTTAAAAATAAAAAAGAGCAAAAAAAGAGCCATGACATGTGATTTCCAAAAATGTGGCATTTTGACAAGTGTAAACTTAAGCGTTGCATCGATGATCAATTATAATCACCAATTATAATCGATGATCAATCAAAATCTTCGTTTGATTGTGTTTTGGTAATAATCGATGATAATTGAAAAACATCACACTTGATCCAATTTTAAGCTCCTATTCTAAATATGCAAGTTTGCTACAAGGAATAGCAGTTAAATGGAGAGTTAAATGGAGTTTGCTGTCAGGACCAGTTGTGGTATTGGCTACTAGCACAAAGGCTCTGATTAGACTTGACCCGAACCTTTGCCGGTCACAGGAAATCTCATGTCACCTTATTCCTTGAATTATACCCAAAATCAGCATTTGTAATTTGTAATATTCTTACAACCACCAGGTTGAGTTTTGTTCATAATGGCACAGAGTATGCTCAAATAGCAAAGGTACAAGCAACAGCAAATTGTAAATTTGCAAGCAATTTGTTGACAAAATTTTTAAACAATAAAATATCTGGTTTCAGCGACTATTTAGACTTCTTACAGATCAAACATAATATGGAGTTTGTCAAAAAGCAAATAAAGCATTTTCACATGCTTCTGCAAAATATACTGTTTGGTTTTTTGTTTGATTTGATTCTTTACGTCCCATCAACAATCTTTCAGTTATAATGGGTTAGTAAGGGTTGAAACCAGTACTAAGCTAGGATAAATGTGTCTTGCGCAAGGACACAGTGCAGTGACGCTGTTGAGGCTCTAGTCTGGGCCCCTTCATCTCGAGTCAAGCACTCTACCACTGAGCCACTGCATATACATATCTTTAACAAACATGCACTTTGTTTGTAAAAAAACTAACTCATTGTGCTACCAATGTTTATTTTAGGAAACAAGGCTGTGACTCTCGGTGGGTGAAATTATTCTGGACTTCAAAACTATATGCAATGACACAATGACAATACATGCGTTACCTCAGACCTACATACAATGACTAGTAACATGTATACAATCTATACATAAACTCAACTATCGTATGGCAGTACTGTTATTCAGTAGATAACATCATGTTATACAAAGTAGATCTTGCACAAAAGATTATTGCATAGAGTTTAATATCAAGTTTGTGCAAATGTGAATAAAGCATTTTCACACATTTCCTTTACTTGGCATATGCAAAATATACTTATCTATAATGAACATACACTTTGCTGAGAAAAATTCTAATCCATGTGCTACCAATGGTTATCTTAGGACACAATGATGTGACGCTTGATGGGTGCAATTATCTACTTCAGAACTATATGCAAAGACACATTGACTATACATTATTTCAGACCTATATGAAATGACTAGAAACATTCATACAATCTATACATAAATTTAACTATCATATGACATTACTGTTATTCAGTAGATAACATCATGTCATACATAGTGGTTCTTACAGAAGTGATCATTTCATGAAAAAATTTAAAAAAAGTTATTGCTTTACTTCAAAGAGTGTTTAAGAGTGTTTAGAGTCAAAGAGACTCTATGATGGTTCCAACTTAAAGACTTATCTATTGATGAGATGATAGGGACCTGATACTTTGGCTGTTTGTCGGGCCCACTTGGGTTTACCTGTTGGATTTCTTTTGCTCCAGTATTCAGATTTATTTACTGTTGAGTCCTTATCTTTGCTTTATCTCCTTGTTATATCTTGATTTATATGTTTTAGGAGATGATGCATTGATAAGTTAGGGGTCTTTCATGCAAACCAAATATCTATGTGTCTTGATCCACATCTGAATTAAGGGTGAGGTTGGCGCCGTCAAACCGGTTAAAGCCCTCCAGTAAAATATTTTACTGACCGTTCCAAGGCGGTACTTCTTTTGTGGATCTTTTGTTTTTTGTTCTGTCTTGTGTTTGCTATGTCTTTGTGCGCATCTGTTTATATGTGCTTTGCGGTCACCTGCTGGGAAAGGACTGACCTCTTGGCTCTCGTTTGTGGTGTCTTACTGTGAGTTTGTCACTCTCCCATTGGTATCCTGGGTCAGGTGTGGTACTTGATTGTATTGATTCCTGATCTTTGCACCCTTACTTACTTTTATTCCAATTGTGTTTCTTGTCACCAAAGAGTTATTTAACTGCTGGCTATGACATTATTTTTTGACATGATTTGTTTGTTTGATTTGATTCTTTACGTCCCATCAACAATATTTCAGTTAAACAGGGACGGGTCTTCCTTGGTTGAACCAGCACTAGGCTAGGATAAACGACGCAGTGACGCCGGTGAATCTTGAACCCTCAGTCTCGAGTCAAGCACTCTACCACTGAGCCTCTGCGCTCCCTTTTTGACATGATATATTCCACTGAATAACAGGTACATCAAATGAAAAAATAATGTTATGGCCACAGGTTGCATAATGTTGATACAAGGAAGTTATGTTAATAACAAAGTAAATTTTCTTTGAAATAAACCAGCTTTGGAGGTGTTAATTTCGCAATAGTTCATATGATGAGAGAATCTTCCATTTGTGCCCATTTCAAATCATTTTTTAAACTAACCTAAGGCTGTCTAAACTGATTGACTTAAGCTTTAAGTATTTGGTCAACATTATTCCGTCTAGTCAGACTCCTCCCACATAGGAACGCAAAGAAAAGAATATACTTCCTGGCCCCCATCCCTCAACAAAGTTTGACAAGTAAATTTAATCCTGCCAACAATAAAGGAACCATCTCTCAGAAACCTTCAGCAGAAAATAAAATGCCCCACTCTACCACCTTGTTATGAAATGATAACTTGTGTAAGACCCTCTATAAAATACATAGAACAAATCAGAACGAATGGAATAAGAGACCCTATTTCTGCTTGTTAAAGTACCATCAGCACATCAAAGAACAAACATAAGAGTCCCTGTCAAGGCTAGTCACCAAGTCATTTTCTATTCCATCCTTGCTTGGAATCTATCTTAATATATTATCCGAAGGAATCCTAGTTAGTTGGATTTTATAATACGGTAAATCTTGTATTAGTTCGTACACTCGAATAATTCGTTAAATGTCATGTATTAGTTCGTACACTAGTCATTTTATATGCAATTCTATTAGTTCGTACACAACGATTTTTTCCTTCATTGGTGCTTGTTTTTAATCAGCGTGGCTGTCAACGATATGTTCCTGTTAACTTTCGCGTGCTTACACCAAACAGACCTTTTCGTCTGTCAATCTAACGACTTCGGTCGCTAACGTAAATCCAGCATTGACGTCGCATGTTAATAACATTAAAATTTGTTTTCTGAAAATCGAGCGAATGCTAATTTACACGACCTATGTCGCCGATGCATCGGAGATATATTCTGTACGGTCATTACAAAAAGTGTCCTTAGAATAATGGATAGTTACATTTTACTTCTGTGTCATATATCTTTTATAATCGGACACCCAAGCCGCGTGCGACCCGGAAAGCATTTTTATACTTGTGCAGCTCGGGCCCGATACGAAATCAACTTGCGCGGTGCCTCATATAAACTGGTACCAGAATATTTCGTAAATAGCCTGCTGGTACTTATGACAAGGCCCAGGAGAGCATGTGCGTTTGCGCAATCTCATCAGGGTCCCGCTGCTCACTAACATAAAGTTTGAAGTGGATGAAGACTCAGCATGCTCAGACCAAATCAAATTCTAGATATTTACGTACGTTTTGTTTTATGTAGTTGAATATCAATTTCGGTTTTCTGAGCGTAAATAACTCAATAAATGTAGTAATAACGGCTTTTCCTAGGTTCAAACAAATGGAACATTTTAACAAATTGTTTAGCCGATCGTGGCGTGTCTTGCTGTCCTCATGAAACTACATACGGAAGGTCCTGAGAGTTCATGATTACCGAGATAGTGTACGCACAGACGCACAAACCGAGTATAATTTGATTGTATCATGATTCTAGGTCTTGATGAATGGCATTTACATGAAATAAGCCAGTTCATGAGATTATGGTACCTATCGCATATGCGAGCAGCGAAGGCTCAGACGAGCCTGTGCATCTGCGGAAAATCGTCAGCGCCTTCAGGCTTAACTGCGAGCATAGAAGGAATGTAGATGAAGGTACGTTCATTAATTTAGGATAATAGCCCCAATAGGTGGCTGTGAATTTGAAAACAGGAAGAATTCGCTTTATTTTAACCACCACACATCTATTGATGTATGTATCCCGACTTTCAATATATTAGTTTTCATGAACAGTCAGACCGTGTGTCTTTTTTGGAAGGAAAAGTCTTCCAATATGGATGTATTTTCCTTCCATTTAGTTTTTTTACAGAAAATTGGAAGGTCTTTATAACATCCATCTTAATGAAAACAGCAAAAGACCTTGAGATCATCCGCGGTGACAAACATATCAGAATTTGCAAACATCCTTACCACACGTCTGTAGATGTTTTACCCCGACTTTGTTGTATGAGACCAACAAAGTCGCAGATCAGCCTGGGTACCGCACATTCTTATCAGCGCCTTTGTTATGAATACAAACATTAAACGTTTTGTCCGGCCTGGTCTGGGTCAAACCTGTCTGCTAATAATATCAGCCGCAGACACGAAGATCAAATCCGCCGCTTTCATGCCACGTGCTGTTTTAAGAGTTGGGTAGCACGTGGTGCATTGGCACATAAAAGCGGACTTCGCACATAAAACATAATTGCTCAGCTGCATGCGCGGATCCAGAAAGGGGTCCAACTTTGACAATTTTTTTTAATTGATGATTGGAGAGAGGATCCAAACACCACTATATGCGGGTCATGATTGGCCCGCCAGCGAAACACCATTTAAATGGCGTTTGGCTGGCGTGCCGCTGATGGCCGTACATCGAATGCTGGCTTGGTAGCTTTGTGATTTTAAAGGGAACTGGACCAGTATGCTAAGAAACCCTATTTTTCAGGGGTGGGGTCTGTCCCCCTCTGGATCCGCCCATGAGCTATCTGGCATGAAAAGACAATTTCTGTAAACTCATCACTTTCGCTCATTGCGATCGCGTACACGTTCGCAAACATGTAATATAAATTGTTTTGGATCTCGGAAATTTACTTTACAAATTCAAACTATCAATGCCCCACAATTTTATCAAATGGCGGGCGACAGCCAGAACTCCTTTTTTTTAAATTTCCAGTGGGTGCATAAAAGGCCTCGATACACCGTCACAAAACCAAAAAATCGCACCGGAAATTCACTTTTTTTCTTAACGACGTGAAGAGCATTAGACGCTAGTAGGCAAAGATGAGCCTGTGCATCCAACACTGTTGACTTTACGGTAATATCTTGCGCGGATCCAGGAATTTTTGTCATGGGGGGGGGGGGGGGGTAGGGGGCTCCAGGCTCAACTGACAGAGAAAAAACACTCTGATAACGTTTTCTTAGGCATCAGCCTTTTACAGTTTTACAGAGGGGTCCAATAATTTATTTTAAGGAAAACTATAATTTTTTAAGGTTCCAGTGGGGGTCTATCATTTTTCAGGGGAGGGGGGTCCAAATTTTTCCAGGGGGTGTGGGGTCCAATGCTAATTTCAATTGAAACCTATAGAATTTGTGATTTTCCAGGTGGTCCGGGCCCCCCATACCCCTCTGGATCCGCGCATGTGTATGATAGATCCACTTGCGATATCCAAATTTTCAAGTCAACAGTAAAGCCAATCCCGAAGGACAGGTTTTTTTTCATGCAATTGTTCATTTTCCATTCCCGGAGCATCTAGTGACACCTCAAAACATGATGAGGTATATGATTCTGAAATATGTTAGTGGAAAACAAATGTTGAGACCTCGGACCCTGGTCCGAGTTGAGACACAGTGATTATCGCGACTTTAAGTCAACTATTGATGGTTTCAGTCTTTCATTATGTATATAAGACTAGGCCTTGATTTCTGGCATCAGTTTTAGAAAAACGGGCTGTCCAATGTTGTTAAATAACGTTCATGCTAGATACATTACCATAACATACCATGCATAAGCTGGGTGCTTAAGATCAAGCAACATACTCGCTGGAAGAAATAATAATCAGATCTTAGAACAAATCTACATGGATATGCTCGAGAAGCTCAAAATAGAAGCATGCAGTGTGCAAGAACACATACAATAATATGGCTAAACAACCGCCAGCTTTTTTGAAAAGCTAATACTTGTGTAAATTTACTCGATTATGATATTGTTGCGCGAACCGAAACGAAAGTTAAGGTGTATTTATTTTATTATTATTATTCGTTTCTGTCTATCGACAGTGTCTTTTCATGCAATTGACTTAATTTCAAACGCTACTGCTATCATTCTGTCCATAAAAACTTGTATCTAGCGCACTATATTTTTAGAACTATTTTAGTGGCGGTCAGGTTCATAAAGGGCGAGAAGATTAGCAACCCACAAGAAAACGTGTCTTCTTCACATTTATGACAAAAGGACAGGGCTGCGTTTATTGTCCATCTCGTAATGTTTAAAAGCAAAGAAAAGTATAATGATAAAAAACGATTGCAAGATATTGTGCTTTTAACTGCAATATCTGGCTGCATCATAGATATTGCAAACGGTTCTTCGTCGTACAAGAGCAGGTTTTCTCATGCTAAGGCATTGTTTTTCTGACGCTCGTTTGAGGCATCCAATGGGGTTTACTGATTTGCGAATCTGTCCCAATTTTTTACCAATTTGCGTCTTCATAAAACTCATTTTTACCAGTAAGCACATTCAGCATTACAAAATAATTTTTTTATCACTGATTTCTCTTAAATTAAACTGATTAAAGCGTAATTTTAACAAACGAAACACTGATTTTTAAGGTACCCCGTTGAGACCCTCTCCGTTTGATGTATAAATAAACTTATAATTCTGTTTCAATCATATGTAAGCTTTCAATAATCAAGTTTTCAAGCACAACAACTTTTTTCTGACCATTGGGTTTACATTTCAGAGCTAAAAACCGCAACAAACTAATAAAATACCAATATTGTTTTTGTCTAGCAGCAGGACAAGGGTTGTTTGCATTAAGGCCATTTGGTTCCCAGCGACTTACACAGGCTGTAACGGTCTAGGTAGCGGACTGGGTAGCAATGTTGAACGGGGGTTCGATGGTATGGGGATTTTGTGTGTATTTTGTGTATATGATACCATTGGAAACAGATGTTTTGAGAAAACATCGTTTCCAACATATATTATGCCGGGGGGGGGGGGGGTACTCTGATATTTCCATACCTACGTAGGCTAGGGTCATTTTAGGGGGGTTCAAAATTTTGAATTTCACTATTTTTTTGGAGTATGAAGATTTTGTGGATATTTTTATTGGGGTCATCACAGAATTGGACAATTTCTAGTGCATTTTAGAGTATTTTCTTATTTTGGTCAAGGTACAGAATTGGATATTTTTTGGGGTTGCTAAAATTTCAAATATGTTTTTGGATAGGGGTATAGCAAGTTGATATGGGACTCTAGGAATAGAGAAAGGGGCTCTTACATGGTATAGGAAATTAACATGGGAGTCTGCCCACGCTTGGAATTTGATAATATTATGTTTATTAATTGTCTGGGGTATGACTTTTATATTTATGGCGCATTTGAGTTTTTATGCAATTCCATTGCTAATTTATGAGGTCGTGTATGATATCACAAAAATACCTTAGGGTACCCAGTTATAATCATGCCATTTAAGGCAGCACAAGAGATTTTGTACAGTGACTAAGGCTAAGGTAAGCCTGTGCAATTGTGCAGACTCGCCAGATCCTTCGCTGCTTGCACAAGATGGCATTCAATCGCCATTTGAGTCACCACGTGAGAATTTTGAACTGTGGCGAAGGCTCAGACTAGACCAACAAATGTGCAGACTCGCCAAAGCCATCGCTGTTCGCATGAATGACACCCCAAAATAGTGAGTATCGCAATCACAAACTGCAGACAAACCTATGGCACTCAGAGGAATAGCCACACAACAATCAAGAGACACCAGGAAGACAAACTAAGCAAAACAACCAGCTCTCTCTCTCTCTTCCCTATCAAGATGATCGCAAAACAAGAATGGGCATAAAGTAACAAAATATAGAACAATTACAGAATCCTGTAATTGGAGTAATATCAACAACGAATCAACAACAACAGAATCACCGCCTTAGAACAGACAGCAGCCTATATCTCTGGGGTGCTAAAAATGCCACGGTTTTACTGGTACCAAATCTTCGCCCTAGATTCTGCTGTTGTTGAAGCACAAACATTTTAAGGTCGCATAGAGGCTTCTTAACTATTGTAATGTATCATAACGGACAAACAATCTCATTAAATTAAAAGTTTTGGGGCCAATCTGAAAAATAGGCGGACACTCTCTCAAAGTGCGAACAGGGCTAGCTCTGGAGCGTCTCTGATGAGGCTACACATTTGCAGAGTCACGCTTGAACCTTCATAAGTGTACAAAAAAAACACAAAATCTATGACTATTGACTGTATGATTTCTTTATAAGCTTGCATTTATTCTACTTTTGATGACCCAATGCACACAAACCGTCAGAAACACTGCAGTTTATGGCTCTGCCATGCAATTGGCATTTTACTTCATGGTTTGACCGACAAATACGACACAGTTGTGGAGTTTGACAGTGACAGGTGCTTTTTTCTATGGTGACTGCCTAACTTCAGGAAATTCTGCATGTCTAAGCACAGCTGCAGCTATGTTATCATAGTCCCATGAAATAACATCCAAAAACGATTACTACTCTCTATTTTTCTATGCAGAGAAGGCTCTGGCGAGTCTGTACATTTGCACAGGCTCACCTGAGTCTTCGTCCTGGTACTCAAATATCATGTTCTGGCTCAAATAACGATTTAAGTGCCGTTTATAAGAACAATGAATGCTGTGGTGAGGCTGCACCAGCAACCATGGCACATCTAGGCAACCATCAGTGCGTTGTATCAATGCGTCTAAAAATGCTCCCAGTGCGTTGTAATAAAATTCCTCAATAAAACGTAAACTAGTTTACCAAGAAAAAAGATACAAAGTGGTAATCGTTTTTTTGATGTTATTACATGTAAATATGATAACAGCTGTGCTTAGACATGCATATTCCCCTACATTTAGGCAGTTACACTAGAAAAAAGCACCTGTCACTGCAAAACTCCAGAACTTTGTTGGATTTGCAGTCCAAACCATGAATTAAATAACCAATTGCTTGGCAGAGCCATAAACTGCAATGTTACCGGTGGTCTGTGCGCCAGGTGTCATCACAAATAAAATGAATGCAAGTTTATAAATAAACAATAAAGTCAACAGGTATAGATTTGTTTACCTTTTACGCCACCACCTGTGCTGTCAAATGCAACCACCAACTCGTTGTAGCAACCACCAGTGCGTTTACATTGACCAGTGTGAACAGATAGGAAATGACAAAGTTACCGGATTTGGATTTTCATGAAATTTGGCTCAGATCAGCAAGATTTATATGGCATGTTTTTGTAATAATATGATATCTTGGCAAAGACTAAAACAGATCTATCTTTGGAATTGAATGTTGAATGTTTTGTAAATTTTTGAGAAAAAAATATTGAATTTTTATAATCACTTCTTCAGAAAATGTAAACCATAATTTATCCAAATGACTTCTAGATGACAAATCATATAAATAAACAAAACTATGGATTTAGGACATATAAACTTAGAGACAGGTACCACCTCAAAGGTGGAGTACGTCGGGGTTGCTTTCTAGGCCTTATTCTTAACTATCTAATTCGATTAATGTATTTTCATAGTTTGTATATAATGAGTTACTTATATGCAAACTTTAAAGAAAATCCATGCGTAGGCACAGATGCAAGTACCCCTTTATGACGGCTCCGCGCACTAAAGATGCTCTATTATGTTTTGCTACAAGAGGTTTTAATTTTGAAGGAAAACTAATTTGGACACCCCTGTTTTTGGGTTGCTTGAAATTCCTGATATTTTTTGGAAGTGAACGGTAGATGCTGGGCACGAGCCTACGTATGAAAAAAAAAATGAGAGTACCCTCCCCCCTGGGCATATATGCCTGTTTGTCTTTAGATGTTTTCCCTTTTAAATAGGTGTGTTTCGAATCTGGTTTCGAATCCGGTTGATCATTGCAGCCTGTAACAGTTGGTCCCTTGATAAG
This sequence comes from Loripinus fragilis, assembly GCA_964019695.1. Taxonomy (NCBI): domain Eukaryota; kingdom Metazoa; phylum Mollusca; class Bivalvia; order Lucinida; family Lucinidae; genus Loripinus; species Loripinus fragilis. Next base: position 46,726,031 of record OZ026526.1, read on the forward strand.
ACCCATATCCTTCGTAAATCTTGTGATTTTAAGCATTTTTTTACGTTTTAAATTTACCAGTGGTTAGACAATGTTGAGATAAATAAGTATGCAAAAATTTTACTCAATAATTAAGGCGCCATTCATTAGGAATGAGCTACACGTACTTAAAGAGACTAGATCTGTAACTATGAACATTTTTCGAAAAAAAAATAATTTCTTTTTAAATCATTTGTAAAAATAGAATTGTTATGTTTTCACAATAAATATGTTCAGTACAGCTGAAAGCTGCATGGAACAGTGAATTATCTAATAAAAACAGGTGATTTTTCTCTTGTTAGGAATTATTTACGTCCCTCCAATAATTCTATACAGTTGATTTTTAACATAAATGCTATTGTTTTGATAGATATAATTTGTTAAAATTTATGAAAATGGCAAAATATTTACCGGAATTTGAGTATTTTAATGTATTCTTGAAAAATAGAAACTTTATTTCCAAAATTAGGATATCAAAAGTTACAGACACTCCATTACTTGTAAAGGGAATTATAATGTAGAGTGTTTCTCCATGATGATACATTGCATTAGTTAGAAGACTTCCATGCGAGCTGAACATTTCTTGTACATCAGCAACAGCAGACTTTAGGGCGAAGATTTGGTACCAGTAAAATGCACTTAAGCCCCCCCCCCGCCCCCGGTTGCTAAGGCTGTTGTCCATTCTAAGGCGGTGGTTCTGTTGTTGTTGACTCGTTGTTTATTGTAACTCCCATTGTGAGAGTGTGTAATTGTTCTATGTTTTGTTTTACGTTACTTTAGGTCCATTCTAGTTTTGCAATCAGAGAGAGATGATTGCTTTGCTTAGTTTGTCTTCCTGGTGTCTCGTGACTGTTGAGTGGCTCTTCCTCGCCGTTGCAATAGGGTTGTCTGCAGTTTATGATTGTGGTATTACCTACTTACTATTTTTATGGACGATGCTTAACCACAAATAGCCAAACACTTGGCTCTTTTTTTGTTGTTGTTGCGAAAAATGGCCTAAAATCTGGCTCTAAGTTCAAGAAAATGGTGCAAAAAATATCTGATCGGCGAAAATGGTGGCGAAAGAAAAAAAAAATCCTAGCGCAAATCCTGTTTCTGGTGTAAAATATGCACATAAAGTTAATGACGAACAAATATTGCTTAATTCTTTAATATAAAGCATACACCACTGTGTAGTTTATTTCATTTCAATAAGGAAGCTGTGTTTGATAAGCATCAAAATACCATTTTTTCTAAAAGATAATTAAAAGACTACTTTTTTCTCTTTGTAAAATGTATAATAATGTTTCAAAGCCAAAAACAGAGACGTATATTAGATATAGGCCACTGCCTAAAAATAACATCAATACATTATTATTTTTTCTCGGTGATATGTTATAAAATTTCGTATAAACTAAGAAAAGGATAGGTCTGGTGTAACATCTACCTAGGGTACATTCCTTTGTTCTGCCCAATTATCTAAAGTAACATTGTATATAAATATAGAAATATATCATGATTATATATTTGTCTTAACTGTTTCTGGTATACAACTGAGCATGAAAAGCTAAAGCTAATACAAATTTCTTTTTCTTTAATTGAAAGGAAAAAAAACTATTTAAAAGCAACCAAAGATTTATGTCGACACAGTTCACAGGTTCATGCATGTTCGCATTATACCATCCTCGGTAACCCAGGCGTGACCCATTCCGTACCCACTGCATTCATCATGAATGCATTGGGTACGGAATGGGTCACGCCTGGGTTACATGATGAATGCAGTGGGTACGGAATGGGTCACGCCTGGGTTACATGATGAATGCAGTGGGTACGGAATGGGTCACGCCTGGGTTACATGATGAATGCAGTGGGTACGGAATGGGTCACGCCTGGGTTACCGAGGATGGCATTATACAAAAATAACATAGTTATCAAATCAGGTTCATCTACGAAAAACTGAAATGCTGTGTGGATGGTGGAAACTTTGTTTGATGTTGTTTCCATTGGCTGTGGGAATTTTGTGTTGGGCCTTTGTTTTGTAATTTGGTTCGTGGTGCCATTTCTAGTTTAGCACTCATCCTGCCAAGGAAGAGAGAGAGCTGGTTGCTTTACTTTTGTTAATTGTGTTGTAGTTGTCTGTGTTCTCTACATGTCTCTTTGTCATGGTGCCTCGTGTTGGCCTACAGTCTGTGATTGTACATGTGGCATTTCCTGGCCATACTCACTTGTAGAAAGAAAACATTTGCTGCCAATCCAGAAAGCATCAAGCGTTTATAAATATATGAAGTAAAATGTTGTATATGTTACAATAAATGTAAGGCAATATGTGTGTCTATAATCAGTTATTGTTTAAAGAGAATGGCTAGAATGCAAATAGTTTTCCCACATCTATTTGTGTATATCAAACTTCAGAAGGAGACTCTTGACTTTAGTCATACTTTTACATTTGATTCTATATTTCTTATATGGCTTTTGGCCCACTTGGGTTAAACTGTTGGATTTATTTTACTCTGGTATTCAGTCGTATGTACTGTTGAGTCCTTATCTTTGTTTTATCTCCTTTTTATATCTTGATTTGTATGTACTAGGAGATGATGCATCGATAGGTTAGGGATCTTTCATGCGGACCAAAGGTCTTGATCCACATCAGAATTAAGGGTGATGTTGGTACCGTACATATTTAAGCCCTTCAGCGATTTTTTACTAACCATTCCAAGGTAGTACTTCTTTTATGGATCCTTTTTGTTATTCATGTTTCACGTTTGTCTTTATTATCCTGTCTTGTCTGTTCCTTGCAGCCTTGTGATCACCTGCTGGGAAAGGGCTGACCTCTTGGCTCAATTGTGTGTGATGCTTCCTTGTGTTTTTGTCACTTTCCCATATGGTGTCTTGGGTCAGGTGTGGTATTTGATTGAACCAATTCCCTATCCTTTCCCTTTTTTTACTTTCTGTGTTTAATTAATGAAACAGATAACCACATCAGCTTAGTATTACTAATAATTTGCTAAAGCAGGATAAACTTCAAAAGTGGATGGTTTATCAAAATTGAAAACATTCCTGTTAAAATGGGCTAGTGGGTGGGGGATCATTCATCATGATGTGGTTTACATGGCAATGATCACAAATACTGTGACCATATCTAAGGAATCTGCTCAATTGTTATACAGTGTTACTTTATAAGACTTCAACAGGCAGAATAAGTCCAGACCAAATTTGACCATATGGCATTCAAATTGATGTAAAATAGAGTTTATCATTCTCTTTTAGAATTTTAGAGGGACTCGCAAAATGTTAGCTAGAGTATAAGATCATACTTAGTTTTAGCAATTAGTAATAATACAGCTGATGGTAATTACCATTGCCAAATGTGAGTTGTTAAACCCAATTTGAACAAACTATTGCCGGAGTCCTGTATCTTGATTCCTAATATAACAGGGTTTAGGTCAAGTGTGGTACTTGATTGTATCATTTTCTGATATTTGCCGTATTTCTTACTTAAATGTACATTAAATAATAAACACACCGTGGTATAGAGAGAAAAGACATACAATAAGATATTAACTGTGTTAACAATTCTTTATATTTTGGTCAGGTGGGGTATTTGATTGAATCTTTTCCTGATCTTTGCCATCTTTCTTACTTTAATAAGCATCAAATGATAAACACACCGGGGTATAGGGACAAAAGGCGTACACTACGATATCAACTGTGTTAACAATTCTTTATATTTATATGGAAGCACAATAGAGAAAGCACTCTGCTTAGTAGCATTATTGTCACCAACAACCACCAACATGTAATGTTATGAAAGTATGCATAAACTTAATGATATGTATGTATGCCTGTTTACTTTGGCATACAGTTCTCTTTGTATCAATCATCTCAAAAGAAATCTTATTTCTTTCGCATAGTAAAGGATATCATGATACATTCTCAGATAGTGATAACGCACTGTCTCTATTGTGAATTGTGCTGTATGTAAGTATGATATAGCATACCATTTGTTAGATGCTTTACCTAAGAAGTATTCTTTGACAGTAGCATAAGTATGAATTTTGTCTCTTTAATATGAAAAAAATAATTGTTGACCTCTTTTATTCGAATTTATAAATGCTTGAATGCACATTTGATTTAATACTTACGTTACTAGTTATAATCAATAAAGTTTGATTTGAAATAGCATACACATCATTACTTTAATAACTTGATCTGATGCGTCAGATCACGTCGAGTGGCTGCGCCAGGAATGATGGGATCACACAAGACAAAGTCAAGTGTGATCCAGTAGTTCCTGGCGCAGCCATGAGACGTGATCCAACCCAACTGATCAGGTTACTAAAGTAATGATATTTTTATTATATACCTACATAAAATAACAAACACTTCTGTTTTAGCAATAAACCAAAAAAAAAATGTCAAATTGACACCGTGCCATGCAACGTTGCGACGCTGTAGCAAACGCTGTTGATGATGGATGACATGTTGGGCAAATAATGCCACGTCCAATCTTTTGACGATTTCACATTGTGTAAACATGTTACGGCAGGAGAAAAAAGTCATTTTAGCGATTAATATTGTTCCCATTCACATTGTGATTTCGCTAACGAGTTTTTCGTCAGGTACAGGGTTTTGTGTGATGAGATGGGAAAAATATGGAGAATGGTGATATGGAAAAATATCACGTTAGTAGCCTGATACAAGATTTTGTATTTTCCACTAGGAAAATTGGTTGTATATGGTGTATTTCATCGCAGGTATATAATAAAACATATTATTAGGGAGTAATTTCTATATCAACAATCCTGCGCTCTTTGGCATGTTTAATGTCAAAATGAGTTAATATTTGATAAAGTCACACCATTAGTTTAATTTGATAGAAATAATGCAAATAAAAATATCAAAAACACGTTGCAGGGTCTTTTCATTACTACCTGGGGCTATGCATAGGAGTGGGGGGCAGTTTTTCATCAGAGGCTTAGGCTCAATATTGGTTTGCTTTTTAATGTGTTTGTTAAACTACTAGCAGTAATTTCAATAATCATTTAAGTTCATTTTTTATTAGTTATTGGATTTTAGTAGGGCCCAAAATGTTTGTTCTATCGTCCAGTCAATTTGCTTTTGAATACCAGAATATGATCGATTGACAAAGTATATTCAATAACATGTTTAACAAAGGTAAATTGCGAGATGTGACATGATACCAGACATAGTATCATTAAAAGAATGTGGTGCATCTTTTATGAGTATTATTGTATTCTAAAGGCTAAATGGCAAGTGCATGTTAGTGACACACGATTCCTAAAATACATAATGGTGTTTTAAATTGAGGATTTCCCCTTTAAAGCATCAATGCTTTTGTTGAAGTGGAATTTCAGTGATATATTATGTTAAAATACAATATTAATAATTTCTGTATTTATTGATCACTTAGCTGCTTGCCATTTTCACTCACTAGCTTTTTTAAAATCATAAAGTTATATCATTGTACTGAAAATATGGATTTCTTAAAGAAGGTAACGTATATTACAGAAATGCCAAGTTCCTAAACTAATTGTTATTATTCTGCTAGTAGGCTGCATTCAATTAAAATATAATGATGATATGTAAAAAATGCGAAAGCAAATGATTATAACACTATGATAGGAAATCCTACTATTTAATCGTAACATAGTATACTTGGCTGGTGCATGGTAATGCGCCAAGTTCTAAATAACTGACATATATTATACGGTTTGTTGTATAGAATGTGGTAAAGAAAATCATTATGTACAAAATTGCCCCTTCACACGCCTTTTGACAGCACATTGTCTAGTTATAGTAATATATTTGAAAGTAAGTAACATATATAACAGTCAGTAATGTCATATGTGTAGATTATTTTAACTTATACTGGTAACCTTGCTGCACTTAAAAAAATGTTTTAACGCAATATGCAAAAACATGTATTAAGAAATGTGACTAATCTGGACTAAATTACTTCTCTTTTCATTCCTATGAAGCAATATGGTCAATCTTGTTTTTGGGTAGCTATGGTTATCCCATGATTAAACATCTTTTGCAAGACTCACAATTTATGCAATATCCGTTTTCATACGCCTGAAACATCACACACACACACGCTTAGTGACTCGTCAATTACCCTGTACGTGGGATTATCTGGTAATAGATTAACCAATACATCTGAAAATGAATGGATATATCTGTTATGCAGAGCTTTTAATGTAAGAACCTGTTTTGTCCAAAGCGTTTCAAGAATATGGTTTATGGTTATAGCAATAATATTTTGTATAAAGTAATTTTTAACCAAAGTAAGTTTTGTCCAATCCGTTGACATTTTTATGATGTTTTTTTCGAGTAATTCAATTGGCATTCATTCTCAATTTTTTCTGTATATAGTCACTGTCAGCATCGAGCTCCCAGTGGCCTTTTTAGGAAACGGAGTGTACTTACTAAGATGGCGGAGCAGTCAACACACTCCAGGTAGGTGTTTTATTTTATAAATCTTTGGACTATATAACACATTCATCTGCCACATGAGCCATATTATTGAATGTAGAATATATTTTCCCATATAAAATAGAAAGTTATGTGGCGATAAATATACACAGTTACTTGCATTGGCACATTGAAGGGTCTGTTATTGTGCAGATAATTTGTGTGACCCAAATATTTGTCATTCCTTTAAAACGACGTTCATATAGTTAACAGCAAAAGAAACGCATATAAATTTGCAAATTTGGTATATTGTATAAATTGGGTGTTCAATACTGATATAATGATATGAAAGGTATTAATGATGCCTTGAACATACGTGTGTGTATAATCAAATGTATCACAAACGGATAGCTCATTGGATTAATGCGAATAAAAGGGGATACCTCTGGGCATAGTGAAATAACTCATAATTAAGGCGAACTTTGAGATGTTGTATTCCTAAAACCAATGAATGGATTTGAATGAAAATCACTCTGCGTCATAATCAGGACATACAGACTACTTTTGAAGGTTAAATTGTCCACACTTCATCAAGCAGTACCAATATTAACGAGTTACAGTATCGGACAATCAGCCAGAAGTGTGTGTATAAGACAGGCAAGTAAGGGTCCAAAAGATTGTTTTAAATGGTTCTGTTACCTTACTTGAAATCAAGCATAATATACCAGACTTTCTTACATCCCAGAGAGACCGGTGATTTTTAAGACCAATGTAAAAAAGTGCAAAAATGTTAGTTTAGATCTGCAGTATAATTCCTACAGTAATGATTTTTTAAAAGGTTTATGCTGTTTTCTTAATTGTTACATTGTGTTGTCGTGACATGCAGCAAAATTGGATAAACACGTGACTCTTCCAATGTAGGGCACTGTTTTTGCGTTTTTACATTCATTAAAAAATAACTGTGTAATGACGAATAAAATGGCCCATAACGAACGCATGAGTCCAGTCAAACATATTCATATAATTCAGAGTAAATTTTGATTACGGTTTCTGGTATGAAATTGATATTGAATAGTATGCGTTCTTTTGCTGTCAAGTATATTTCCCTATTATTACTGTTAATTACAATGCACTATTTAATTCAGCCCCAGATCAAGAAAACCGTGATAAAATCTCTAGGCTGGTTTTTGAGATATAGACGTTTATGTTAGCAGAGTAATTGGTAATTGTCACTTAAGTGTACTCACTAATTCGACATAAATTAAGCCACTATTTGCAGAAAAAATGTCATTTGAGCAGCTTAAAACATGAAAATGTCAATGGATGGGACATAATTTTACTTTAAACAGAGAACAAACATTTTATTTCTCTAAAGGAATGAAACATCTTGAACAAAACAGGCCCTTCCATGACACCTATGCATAAGAGCTATATCCATTCATTTTCCAGTGTATTGGTTAATATAAAACTGATGACAGTTGATGAGTATCCTTCGGTTCCAATAGATTAAACGGATCTCTTAATACACTTCTTTATTGAATTTTTGGTCTAAACAAAAGAGTAACTAAAACAACCATTCTAAAGTATTAAATATATCACGTTTGTCCTGAACAAATTACTCTTCCTTTCTAAATCTCTAAAAGGCCATCAACTTATCAAAATTTGAATCAAGGTACCTTTTAGTTATTTCAATATTGTACACAGAAGAGGTAAGACCAGAAAAATGGGCTACCAGAATGCAATTTGCTATCTGCATTTATATCAATAAAACCTCAGGAAAAATGAGACCAGCAACCTGACTGGGTTAACAATTCACTCTAGTGGCTATATCTACTGAGCCAATAAGAAAATTAAGATGAAACTTGCTATGTGCTTCATTATCAACACAACCTAGAAAAAGATTTGTAATTATTCAAATTCTGTAGATATTGATAAGGTCCTCTGTTTGCGGACTGTTTTCTTGTCTTGATACTAGAGACTATTGATTTGAACGATTATGAAGAAACACTGCACATGCCATAAGTTCAGTAAGACCTAGGCTAAGATTGATGAAGCTGTTGGTTTCCAGACACTAGTAACTGAATAAATTGGCTGCTTTGGACAAAAATATTTGTATATGGTAAAGACATATTAAAAGTTTTCAATATATACACAATATTTTAAGCAGCCACTCAAAAATAGACAAAACAAAGTTCTTAAAGACAAATGGTAGCTTAATTAAGGTCGAAAGTATTGCAGAATGCTCTCTTGGAGTATTTTGCAATACTTTTGGCCTGCATTAAGCGATGATCCGTCTTGAAAGCCAATATTTGGTCTTTTTCTTGAGTGGCCGCTTAAGACAGGTTTAAAACTGTATATCAATAAGGCATTCTGGTATCTGATTGGTGATGATTAACAGGCTCTTGAGACTATATTTATCATTTGTTTTACTAAACTAAACCAATTGCATGCCCAGACTCAATGATGGCTCTGCCGTAAAGCTTTAATCGGTGGGTTGGTGCCTGATGCTTGGTTGTAGCTGGGCCTACCGGGGCTCAACTTGAGGTTTTCTTTAGCCCTGACTATCTGTGAGTTGTGAGCCCTTTTCTCTGTTTCATCTTAATGCGCTAATTTGATTATATTGTTTCTCTATGATGATACATTGCAATAGTTAGGAATCCTCCATGCGAGGTTAACATTTTTGAGCTTAAACAACAGTAGAACCTAGGGCGAAGATTTGGTACCAGTAAACTGCATTTAAGGCCCCCAGTGGCTTTGGGTACTGTCCGTTCTAAGGTGGTGGTTCTGTTGTTGTTGATTGGTTGTTGATTGTTACTCCAATTGTGGGATTCTGTAATTGTTCTTTGTTTTGTTGTGCGTAACTTTGTGTCCATTCAAGTTTTGCAATCATCTTGATGGGACAGAGAGAGCTGGTTGCTTTGCTTTGTTTCTCTTCCTGATGTCTCGTGAGTGTTCTGTGGCTCTTCCTCACCATGCCACGGGTTTGTCTGCAGTTTGTGATTGTGGTATTTCCTGATCATACTCACATTTATTTTTCTATTGATACCACCTGCATGCAGGCTAAAAGGTAAGTGAGCATGACCAGGAAATTCCACTATTACACCACTATCATTCAATGCAGACCAACTCACATAGCCTCAAGGAAGAGACAAAGAATACTAAATGCCACAAGATAGCAGGAAGACAATTACAGTTAAGCTTCAAGCTATCTTTTCCTCAGCAAGATGATTGCAAAACTAGAAAGGGTACCAAGCACTAAATAACATAATAAGCACCAAACACACTCTCACAATGGGAGCAACAAAAACAATGAATCAACAATAAAAGAGCCACCACTTTAGAATGGACAGCAGCCAAAGCCACTAGGGGGAGGAGTTCTTTTTTTCAAGTAGCCAGTTCCAAGAAGAAAAGGCGACTTTTGAGTAAGAAAAGTGAGTTCTGAGTAAAAAAGTAAGTTTCGAGTAGGAAAGGCGAGTTTTGAGTTAGAAAGTGAGTTTCAAGTAAGAAAAAGTGAGTTTCGAGTAAGAAAAAGTGAGTTTCGAGTAAGAAAAGCATTATATCTTTATATCTATATATGGCCGATTTTGGTCATCTCCTGTCTTGTAATAGGGATCTGCCAGTCTAATTATAACCTTAATTCGTTTCTAATACATCAAGCGTCCTTTTCAAAAGGATACCAGTGATATCTTATACATAGGGAAGTTTTGGGAAGCTTAAAAAAAATAGGCAGATACCTTATCAAAGTGTCGGAGGTCCTTTAGTTCTTTTGCTGGCGTTTTAAAGGTTAAATCATTACTGTCATGTGCAATATGATATTTCTTTGAAATAAAATAACGCCTCAATTTCAGCTTCTGACTATGCCTTAAGTATACCAGTCCTAATTATGCATTCATGAGGTGGGGCCTTTACAGTATCCAAAAAGTTCTATAATACTTGTATAAATCAAAATGAGCTCCCCAGTAATGAAACCATTATCTTTACCATAAGAAGTATTTCAGCCATTCAACATGATCTAAGTTGCGGACTACTATTGAATAAACAACATTTTCTAGAGAAAAGTTATTTCCTTTAATTCAATCAAAACTTAATACAAAAATAATGTAAAGATTAATTGACAATGGAGGCGTTGAAGTCAGTGACTAAACTTTCACACAAATAATATTTGAATAAAATGAAACATTCAAGATCATACCTTGCAAATAACCATTTTCAACTTTTTCCATGCTGGGTAATTTGTCATGCTTTTGCTTTCGTCTGCAGACTTTTTTTTTCAAAATTAATTCTCCAAACATGTTTTCAGGAACACTATCAGGGTGTCAAATGTTTTGGATCCAGATCAGGACAGGCATTCTGTCTGTCCTGATCTGGAACCAAACTGTTTGCAAATGTCATCAGCAGACAACAAAAGTTGCCGCTGGCAAGGGAAGAAATACCTGTAAATAATGATCTTTTATAAGAACTTATCATCCTAAATTTAACTCTTAAACATCTGGGCAATATTGCATGCATTTACAGTAAAACCTGTCTACAACGGGCACTCTCAAACATACCAAAATAGGTTTTCAAGAACAATTATCGCTTAATGCAGGTCAAAAATATTTTGAGCTGCTGCTTAAGACAGGTTTTACTGTAGTCTCCTGGCTGTAGACCTGTTTTTTTACTTAACATTTTCAAACATATCTTTTAGGAATACAATCAGGTTGTCAAACCGTTTGAATCAAGATCAGGCTTGACATTTTGCCATGCCTGATCTGGGTCTAAACTGTTTGCAAGGGCAATCAGCAAGCGACAAAAGTCACCATCAACTAGGAAATGAGTTTAAATGCTATTATTATATAAACCATAATAATGAACCTTGGAAATCATAGAATACATGGGCCTCACCGTAAGAAAACCTGTATTTGGGGTTTGCCACTCAAGACTCACAGAGAGCAGCTAGCATATGGAAGTTTTGCATGTCGCAAGTTAAGCTTTTATACTGTTTGAGCACAAATAACGGAGGCACATACATATTAGACAGTGTGAATGTGCAGGATGGCTTGTACCTTTGTTGCTAGCTTTTGGCAATAACAGGTATTCTCTGGATGTGACTAATATATATCAACATAATGGGTGGAATCTATTGAGGCTCCCAAAAGTTGCATACTTAGCAGTAGCTAGATTAATCTAGTGGCTTTATTGTTAACCCAAATAAGCCTAGCCTCCTTTTTGTGGGACATAGGCAAACGGCGCAGACCCAGATCAGACGCCACAGAATGCGGCGTCTGATCATGGTGTCCACTGTTTGCTTACAGAAAATGCCATCAAAATTTAGATAAAAATGAAAACTAGCACCCAATCACCGTTAAAAACAGAAATGGACTGGTCCAATCGATAAAGGTAAGCAAGTCCATTCGGCCTAAATGGGTTAAGGTCTAAAAATCTTAATTTTGATCTAAGCCTTAGTCTATTTCCATACACTATTCATGACATTAGTGAAGGCTCTGAGGTGACTGCACAGATGTGCAGGCTCATTAGGGCTTTACTGCTCACCCATGTGACAAGAATCTTGTCTTGGGTCATTTATCTTAGCTGAACAGCTTGTAAAAGGACAACCGTATACATGTAAAACCAAGATAATAAGATCACACAAAATGCTATCAGTGATGGTACAATCAAGATGTGTAAAAGCATAGGTGAAAGTTCAAAATTTCCAAAATCCTGAACTTTTGAAATTCAAATTTTAAAACTTGTATGATGGCTACAAAAATGGATAATTTAGAGTTAAAATGATTATTTGTGTTTAGATAAACTGAAAACTAATCAAGGAAACTATAATAATCTCCTGAATTCAGTATTTTGAGGCTGACTTTCTATGGAAAGTCAGCCTCAAAATCCTGAATTCAGGATTAATCCTGAAAACTTTTACGCATGCAAAATTTACCCTCAAACTATGAATAATAAACAAATACAAAAACCCTTTTCCCGCCAGTCACGATGTCTACTCTTTTATCTGCATATGTTCTAAGATAGCTAGCCTATATTGCAAACAATATGGACCCAGATCAGACTGCCCCCTCAGGAGCAGTCTGATCAGGGCTCATATTGTTTGCGTTCGTGAAAATATCTAGTCTGGTTAGTGTACTTGAATATCCTACGTAAAAAGTAGACAATGTTTTCAGGCCAAAAAAGATATTGAAGGAATAAGGGAAAATAAGCAATTCTAAAAAGATGTTGGCTATATTCATAGCCATTGTCACAGTATCACCATGCAATAAATAACCCCTAATCCCCCTAAAATATATATAGAAAATGGGGTTTCCAAGGAAATATAATACATGTACTTAAAGATAGTTTGCTGTGCTCATTATTATTAAATGGCCTTGCAAACGAACATAAATTTAAGAAACAGATGGAATGTTAATCTGAAGTAGACAATCTCTGTTCAATTGTGTGGTAAATAAGGCTAATACCTAATATCATACCAGGTATTTTCACTGAAGTTTGGGACATCTTGGACTCCTGGTCCCAAGGTTATAAATAAACTTTTATCATGCTCACGGTCTGTAATGCCAACAATTTACCAAAATAAATGACATTGTCTTCTGAACTGTGTAAGAGAATTGCAATAATTGATTGTATTTTTTATATACTTATTTAGTGAAGATTTAAACATTTCCAGCCCAAGTGAGTTGAGCAGGATTTTTTTTTGTAACCATGAGCCCATCCTAAAATTATAAAGAGTCTATTTAACTGCCTGATTAAGCGGTTAAAGGCAGTGATGTAATTACAAATTGTGTAAACCCTGGACACACTGCACTACTCCTTTAGGAGCAGTATGTCCAGGGTTTACACTATTATCTGCCCATACTTAAGAGTAAATATGATTGCTTCTGAACCATATCAATCAGAACAGTGAAAATACGTATTCCTACGCATCTTTTGTCCCATACTTTCGTGGAGATTGATCATGAAATGATTTCTACAGTCATTCTCCTCCCTTCCGCTGAATTCATTCAAGAAGGGTTGTTGTCAGTTACAAGCGAAAGTATGTGCACGAATTACTGGTAAACCGCATGACTTTGTTCAAGCCTGCCCAGGAAAAAATGTGGTTAGGTGAACTGACCGTCCCGCAATGACCATAGCTGTTGACTTGGGACGTAAAGCAACAAAACAAACAAAAAACAAACAGTGTTCTAACACATCAATTTTTCTTGCACACCGGATGATGATATCTGAGATTTTACCCTGGGGTAGAAAATCTTATCTTACCCATGCTATCTTACCCATGCTGTCACGTGAGGGCTACATACATTGGTTGTATTGGAACTCACGCAAATGGTAGTCAAGTGACATCATTGTTAGGTTAAGTGACATCATCATGTGAAATTGTATCTTAGCCTATTCAGGGACTTCTTGAAGCTTATTTAAAAACAAAACAGTGGTGAGCAAGAAAAAGAATTCATTATTCTTGTGAGAGTAGATAGAAAAATCCATCCCTCAGGATCACCGTTTGTCATCACTCAGCAAGCCTGGTGATGCCAAACGGTGATCCTCAGGACGGATTTTTTCAATCCTACCCTCACTCATGGTGGATTCTTATATTCTCTTCAAAGAAAGCTCTTAGGGATGATCTCTTATCTTTCTCTCTATTTTATTTTCACACCTGCTAGAATCTAGTTTTTGTTATTGCAATGTGCAATGACTGTGAAACTGCACATAATACTAGAGAGAGAGAGAGTTTTGTGGTGCAGGAACTTGGTACTTATTGCATGCACAAAAGCTTCCTTAAAACATCCATACTGACATATGCAGAGAAGCTAGAAGCTTAATTTTTTCTTCTACATCCATACTTTTTGTATCCATCCAAACTTTTGTATACCAGCCGCAAACCTCTAGGGAGCCTGGGCATTTGAACTGACATGCCTGAGCCTTCGTTGCTCGACAATGCGATAAGTACCAAAATTCCATGTGTTAATGTATGTAAAAAACTTGGATAAAAGAGACTTTCAAGAAAAGAAACAGAAAAGTAAGACAAAAACAGATCTCTTAACACATTAAAACTTGTCTCTCCCATTTCAAAGTAATCGTGAATTTGGGAGAAAGTTGGATGAATGGAGAACAAAATAACAATAACAAAATAGAGATTCAGTTAAACAATAAGTAAAAGCAATTATCTATAAAAAAAGAGGTGCAGTGATTCCAAGAATTTTGACACAACAAAGTGTCTATATATTATAATGTAAATATGGAAAAGAATCAAAGAAAAAAAGAACAGACATACATGTACTTACAGACCTCAGCTCTTTGGTTTACATTACCACAAAACAATTTGACTTTATTCTGGAGATCAATTTGAATACTTTATGGAATCTGGCCCCGAGGTTATAAAACCTCTTTCATGCTCAACTCAACTGATTATGAAATTTCAACTGCTCATAAAACTAAAGTACTGAAAAATAAAGACTTTTCACTCTTTTAACCTCTCAGATATTGTATTTATCATGCTAAAAAATGTAAAAATGCCAACATTTTAACATGAGAAAATTTTCAGTTACCAAATAGGCAAGGCACAGCTAATTAGTGGGGCTGGAAGTTTAATGTTTGGCCTTACATTCATATTTGTCCCCACTTTGTGTGTGCAAGCAGGGAAGGCTACGGCAAGATTGTGTTTGGGCAGGCTCATCTGAGCCTTCACTGCTCACTTATGCAAATAAGTACCAAAATCTCATGACTCATATTCCAAAGATAAATGAATCAATATTTTTTAAGCATTTTTTGACAGCATGTGAGTCCTTCAAGCTTAAATTACAAATTTCGTTTTGGAAAGTGGGCTTGAGCTTGGAGGAAAAACTTAGTATCAATATGCATGCTTTGTATTTCAAGACCTTGCAGGATAAAAAAGTAAGTGAGTATGTTCAGGAAATACCACAATCACATACTGCAGACCAACCCACAGCACCGTGAGTAAGAGCCACAGAACATTTATACATGTTGTAACAATACATCTGTAAGACAATAATAGCAAAGCAACCAGCTGTCTCTTCCTCTTCAAGATGATTGCAAAACTAGAATAGACACAAAGTAATGTTTAACAAAACAAAGACAAACACAGAACTCCCAAAGAACTCCCACAAACAATGGGAAGTACATTCAACAATAAATTGAAACTAAAAATCTTTGAAACATGGAATTTATCTTTAAATATTTTATGAAAGTCACGACTATTGTCATCTGCTCACTCACCTGCTTATGTTCTTATAATTAGCTTGCCTATATTTCAAAAAATATGAACAAAGATCAGACAGCTCTCTAATCACAGGTG
Source organism: Loripinus fragilis (assembly GCA_964019695.1). Lineage (NCBI taxonomy): Eukaryota > Metazoa > Mollusca > Bivalvia > Lucinida > Lucinidae > Loripinus > Loripinus fragilis. Next base: position 46,741,767 of record OZ026526.1, read on the forward strand.
CCTGAAGTTTGGTCTTTAAACCCTGTAAAATGATTTCAGATAGGACACTAGCGGTATCTATACCATGTATACTGTGGGCTATTGTTTTGAGGGTACAGACGTGATGTAAGGACCAATCCTTAAGCTTCTGAGCAATAACTAATTCACTTGTACTTCACATATTCCACATCTTAAGATAAATAGAGGATCTTACATGAGTGCTCATGTTTTATTGAATTTATTAAACAAGTTAAAGAAATGAGATCAAATGCAAGGGCTTGCCAAGCATTTTATTTCTTTTTCGCAAGGAGTTCAATAAATTCAATAATACAGGAGCAGGAATGTAATAGATTCTATTTATCACATGCCATTAAAATTACTTTAAAAATCATTTTTGGCATGAAAACGCAAGATTTTGCCATCTTTTATGCAATGTTAAAATGGACGACATTATGTAACATTACTAAATCTGTAAACCACTAGTGGTTTATCAATATTATTGCATGGCATTATATCACTCCCAGATGCGAAGTCATGTGATAAATTCAATACATTTTAAAATCATGTTTTTGCATGGACGGAAGAATCATGTGGCTAAGAATGACTGAAGAGAAAACCAATCTTATTGCTGAATCACACTAGAATGATTTTGAAATGCATTTTTGGGATTACATGTAATTTGGGAGGGGAAATTACCTAGTCTTAAAACAAAGTAAATAAAGTGAACGCTTGATAACTAAAAGTATATCTCAAAGTATATAATTAAGAGTAAATGTTCTAAAATTTTGAACACTTTTTCTCTTTCTGTTCTCAAATAAAATGTTGGCTATCAGGGCTGGAATTCACAAAACACATGAAAGAATAGCAAACAGGGAAGACCCTGATCAGACTGCTTCTTCAGAAGCAGTCTGATCTGGGTCTGCACTGTTTGTCTAGGCATGTTTGGCAGGCAACTTATGTTCCAAATTTTAGAACATCTACCATACAGTGAAAAGCAATCGGAGATTATTTTTGATATATTTTCATCATTTCTTAGCAAAAGATTTGTTCTTGATACTTAGTGTGGTGATTCTTTTAAGAACCTACATCACATCTTTGGGTAGGAAATAATGAAAGAAAGAAACTTCCTCTATACGGGTCAGCACATGAGATTTTGGTACCACATAGACAAGCTGTGAATGCTCAGATGAGCCTGTGCACCAGCCGAGTCTCTCCAGAGCCTTCAATGCTCGTCAGGAATTTTTTTTAAGTTCTCAGGGGCTGAAATGGTGCCATTCCCAATAGAAATTAGGTGCCTTTTTTACCAAATTTGAAAAAAAATCCCAATCTAAAAAAAAAAGTTTCTTTTTTCATCTTTTTTTTTTGAAGATTGGGATTTCATTTCATTCAACACACACAAGCCTGATGGTAACATTTTCCTTCAATTTAATGGTAATCGTATGTGCACTAGCTAAATTGTTTTTTTAATTGACTCAAAATGACATAATTGTGCACTATAACAAATTTCTCAAATTTCGAATTTTCCCAATCTGAAAGGCCCTAGGGCCCCTTCCCAAAATTGCAAAAAAAAAAAAAAATCACTGCTTGTATACACAAAGTATAGATGTAGATGAAATCTCCGGCCAAACTTAAGGCCTCTGACCCACTAGATATGCCAGCATGGGCATTTAAAAGAGGCTTTTGTGCATACAAGATAAGTACCTAAATATTATATGCTGATAATCTTAAATCTCTAATTTGCTGCTAAATCCCTTTACTTAAGGAGAAAATGCTGGTCCAACTAACTTCTAGCTAACAAGTATACTGTGCAGTAAATAAATGTTTATACTGACAACATCTATCACAATGTAGCCAAATACAAACTGATATGTAAACTAATTAATGACAACCCTTCAGAAAACCATATAGGCCAGCTTATGAGATTTTGGTACCTTTCGAATATTTGCAAAAACATCCTTTAAACATGCATGCATATCTATCTAATGCATAGGTTTATATAAACTAAATTTTCAGCGTAGAAGTGAATATTTGCTTACCCATGCCGTTTAGCATATGTTGTGGGTGCTCGTCAAAAGGGGTACCCACAACATATGTTTTGGTTGAGAAATAAGAAAAATAATTTTCTGTTACCAACTCTTAATTAAATCCATGATCTAATGGTACTACTAGAGGCTTATAATTTGGCCTCAGCATCCAGTTGTGTCCCTTCCTTATGTATGCAAAGAGTGAAGGCTACTGCCAGACTGAGCATATGTGCAGGCTTGTCCAAGCTGTCGCTTGTAGCATATTTAAAAGGTACCAAACTCTCATGTGCTGGACCAGGCCAGAAGGTTATAAAACTTGAGCACAGTATTAAAAGAAAATGCAATGATTGGATGCTTGCAGCCAATCATTGCGCTTTAATTTGAGTTTAAGAATGAACTCAAGTTTTATAACCTCTGGGCCAGGTCTATATCTTTGTACGACCTGAGACAAGCTGTTAATCAACAGCTTTGAATTTTGTATGGAGATTTATGATCATATGAGCCATGTCGTAAGAAAAACCTACTTTCCAGCTCGGTGACCAGTTAAGACTAGAACCAGTCTGCTGACTACAGTGACTTGCTAGACAGTTATGTTGTAGTCAGGGTACATATTTATACTACATATAATAAATTATGAGAAAACACATGAGATTTAGTACAAATTGTATGGGTGAGCAACAAAGGATCAGACAAGCCTGTGCAAAAAGTCTCAGCTGAGCCTGCGCAAAATTCTCGCAGAACTTTACAAGTATGTCAGTAGATGAAGGCATAGACTGAAAATTAGATTTCTAACTGCACCATCATGAACACGTTTAATCCGTATCCTGCCAGTATTTTTTGTGCTGAAAATGTTGTATGCTTTTTACGTTTGCTGCAAAAACTCAAGTGCAGTTCAGACTAGATTTTAGCATGGTGGCAAACACTATGAACCCTGATCAGACTGCTCCCTCTTGGGAGCAGTCTGATCTGGGTCCATATTGTTTGCAATATATAGGCTACCTTAGAAAATAAGCAGATAAGGAGAGCAGAATCTGATGACAAAAGTCGTAACCAGCGGGAAATGGGTTGAAGCGTGACTTTACCCATATGTAATAAGTACCACTATCTCATATGCTAACCCATATACAGCGAACATTTGTTTGTTTGGTTTGATTCTATATGCCCCAGCCAACAATTTTTCAGTAATGCCTGGACAGGTCTTCCTGGCTTGAACAAATTCTAAGTTGAGGATAAAATGTCTTGCTCAAGGACACAATGCAGGTCCCTCGGCAAGGCTTGAACCTACAAACCTCATGGGTGGATCCAGAGGGGGAGACAGGGGGTCCGCACCTCCCCGGAAAATCACAAGTTAGAGGGAATAAGCTATTGCTACCCCGCCACCCTGCCCCCACTGGAAAAAGTTGGACCCTAGCTGGAAAATGTTGGACTCCCTCTGGAACCTTGGAAAATGACAGTTTTCTTTGTCTTTGAAAGTAGCCATTGGACTTCTGTAAAATAAGTTGAGGACTAAAAAAAAAGAAAAAAAAAAACTTTGTCAGAGGTATTTTGCCGGACCCGGTACCCCCTGATAAAAATTCCTGGAACATGAACCCTCACTTTTGATTTAAGCTCTCTACCACTCAGCTACTGCGCTCCCCATAACAGCAAACAACGGTGATGCTTATTACACTACAAACAGTGACTAGTGATATTACATGTAACACAACAATTATGTGGCCCTTGGTTGTTTGTAACTGGATAAACAGGTTTTCTCAAGACATGGCTCCTGTTAAAAACTATATGGTAATTATTGTTCTTTAGGTTTCAATCACTCTTTGGCTTCCGGTATCTTGTTATCATCAATATACAGTTCATGAACAATGCCATCTCTTCTCTTCCCGCTACTAACAGCCTTTATATATGCAGATCTACCCGCGTCGGGGAGTACAAAATGAGTTTCTGTCCCTTCATCTGTGAACTCTCCCTAAAAGATAAAATACAGTAAAACCTGTGTAAAATGGCCACTCTCAAAAAGTACCAGATGGATAAGGGTTAAACACATATATGCCGAGTTAAAAATCTAATACAGTAAAACCTCAAATGGCCACTCTCAAAAAGACCGAAAATTGGTTTTCATGACCAATTATCGCTTAATGCAGGTCAAAAGTATTGCAGAATGCTCCAAGCATAAAAGGAGGCTATCTCATTCTGCACAGGCTGGCCTGAGTCTTGTAGTCTACACTTGTCAAAATACCACATTGTTGGAAATCACATGTCGCGGCTCATATGTTGGCTAACAGTGTAGACCCAGATGAATGCGGCATTTCATCTGGGTCCACACTATTTGCTATGTCAAAAACAATCGTCAGACAGAGAAAGAAATACAAATGGACCATTCCAAATTAATTGTATCAAGATCTATCAAACTAGAAGGAAGAATCTATTAGTGCATAAAGGGTTAAGCTGTGGACTAGTCTACATATGGCCTTAATTAGCTGTAGGAGATCAGATGTGCATAAAATGTTATGGACTAATATTCCCAGTCTAATGGACGAGACTGTAAGCAGCGTGGACTAGTCTACATATTATGGCCTTAGACAAATGAGCAGTTGTAAAATACATGTAGTACATGTACATTGTTTATCAGACTTTATTTCTATCACAGGCTTAGATAAGCAAAAAATTTCAGCGTAAAATTGTTAATATTTTCTTACCCATCAATTTCAACATATTTTTTGGATGCTCAAAAGAACCGTCTCATTGAGATGGTTCTTTTGAGTACCCACAACATATATTTTGGTTGAGAAATAAGAAAAATAAATGTTCGTTACGCACTCTTAAAAGTCCTGTATAGAAAATGTATTGATATTAATATCTGTATGGAACAAAGATCACTATATATAAATATATATATAGACTTACAGTTGTTTCCACCACTTTTCCATTTACCCACACATCAAGAGTATCTTTTTCTGAAAGAATTTAAAGAGAGAAAAAACAAAACAATTACAGTAACCTAATAATATTAGGATATTGACCTAATAAGCCCATTGTGTATCTAACTTTTTCCTAACTCCTTTACCCACATTTGGAAATAGTGCTGAGCTGGTTCAGGTTTACGATGTAATGCTTTGTGTCATTATCCCCACGCTTTTTTTGTTATCGCTTCCGTCCGTCCGTTATGCTATCTCCTCCTAAACCATTGGACGAAATTCAACCAAATTTGGTGTGTGAGTTACTCACATGAATGGGGCGTGCAGCGTAAAAAATTTTTTGGCCCCGTCCCCTGGGGCCCTGGGAAGGGGTCAAAAGGTCAAATATCATTTAATTTCAATTACAAAGTCAATTTCAAAGATTTTTATTCCAAACTTTGTGTGTGTTCTCACAAATGAAAGATACAAAACATATCAGACGGGTTTTTTAATCTGTCGCCTAGGTCATGCCCTAGGGGTGGGACTTGGGGGTACTTAGGGGCCAAAATCAAATTCCGTCCTGCTGTCTGTCCGTTATGCTATCTCCTCCTAAACCATTGGACGAAATTCAACCAAATCCCGTGTGTGAGTTACTCACATGAATGGGGCGTGCAACGTAAAAAAAATTTTGGCCCCGCCCCCTGGGGAGGGGTCAAAAGGTCAAATATCATTTTATTTCAATTACAAAGTCAATTTCAAAGATTTTTTTTCCAAACTTTGTGTGTGTTCTCACAAATGAAAGATACAAAACATATCAGACGGGTTTTTTATTCTGTCACCTGGGTCATGCCCTAGGGGTGGGACTAAGGGGTACTTAGGGGCCAAAATCAAATTCCGTCCTGCTGTCTGTCCGTTATGCTATCTCCTCCTAAACCATTGGACGAAATTCAACCAAATTCGGTGTGTGAGTTACTCACATGAATGGGGCGTGCAACGTAAAAAATTTTTTGGCCCCGCCCCCTGGGGCCCTGGGAAGGGGTCAAAAGGTCAAATATCATTTAATTTCAATTACAAAGTCAATTTCAAAGATTTTTATTCCAAACTTTGTGTGTGTTCTCACAAATGAAAGATACAAAACATATCAGACGGGTTTTTTAATCTGTCGCCTAGGTCATGCCCTAGGGGTGGGACTTGGGGGTACTTTGGGGCCAAAATCAAATTCCGTCCTGCTGTCTGTCCGTTATGCTATCTCCTCCTAAACCATTAGAGGAAATTCAACCAAATTCCGTGTGTGAGTTACTCACATGAATGGGGCGTGTAACGTAAAAAAATTTTTTGGCCCCGCCCCCTGGGGCCCTGGGGAGGGGTCAAAAGGTCAAATATCATTTTATTTCAATTACAAAGTCAATTTCAAAGATTTTTTTTCCAAACTTTGTGTGTGTTCTCACAAATGAAAGATACAAAACATATCAGACGGGTTTTTTATTCTGTCACCTGGGTCATGCCCTAGGGGTGGGACTAAGGGGTACTTAGGGGCCAAAATCAAATTCCGTCCTGCTGTCTGTCCGTTATGCTATCTCCTCCTAAACCATTGGACGAAATTCAACCAAATTCGGTGTGTGAGTTACTCACATGAATGGGGCGCGCAACGTCAAAAGTTTTTTTGACCCCGCCCCCTGGGGCCCTGGGGAGGGGTCAAAAGGTCAAATATCATTTAATTTCAATTATAAAGTCAATTTCAAAGATTTTTTTTCCAAACTTAGTGTGTGTTCTCACAAATGAAAGATACAAAACATATCAGACGGGATTTTTATTCTGTCGCCTGGGTCATGCCCCAGGGGTGGGACTTGGGGGCACTTGGGGTGCCCAGGGGGTCAAAAAAATTTTTTTAAACATGGTCATGTGGCATATCAAATCGACGGGGATGACGAGCAGAACAGAATGCAAGTAACATTTTCATCCTAAGGTCAAACTGGTGACCTTAGGGCGAGGTCAAAAGGTCAAGTATCATTAACATGTCAATTTCAAAGATTTTTATACCAACCTCTTTGTCAGTGTTCTCACAAATAAAAGATAGAAAACATATTGAACAGAATTTTCATTCTGTTGCCAGGGTCATGCCCTGGGGTGGGACTTGTGGGTGCTGGGGGAGTCAAAAACTTTAGCGTGGGGATTTGCGATGGCGCCCCATCGACTGCGCGTTCTATTTTAAGATTTGCAATCATCATGCTTTGTTTCATTTACACAGAATAAGCTAGCAGCTGACTGTGCGAAATAGTCACCCTAGGGGCCGAAATTTCACCCTAAATGTGGACCCAGGGAGAAGTGGGAGTCTCCCTTAATTCATTCTGTCACCACATAAGCGCAAGTTGTGGTGACAATCTACTACCACTGCATCGTATTTCTCCTTCCATTTAATGGCAATTATGTATGTGTCATGGCTAATTTGCTTCTAAACTGACAGAAAACGTCTTGGTGTTAGTGTTAGTGTTAGTTTTCTTGGTGTTAGTGTTAGTTTTGCTGTGTTCTTGTGTCTCTTGATTCCTCTTGGTATAATTTGGCTGGTTGTAATCTGTTATATTGTGTATTTCTTGGTCATTTCCAAATGTTTTGATACCGGTATTACAATTTAGATTAGCATGATGTTTTAGAAGAAATTAAACAATCTCTGCTTGACCTAAAGGTGTACAATTGTATGAAATTTGGCACAGGTTTCATATTTTGTACATTTGAACATTTCCCATGTGTCTGAGAGTAACAGAAAATTAATACTATCATTTGCATATTAATATGTTTATTTCTTTAAATTTTGCCACATCATTATTGATATTATTGGTAAAGTACATCTGGATCTGAACAGCACAATGGTATAGAATGACAAATCCACAGGGGCTTGTATTATGGATTTGGGAGGTAAAATATATTATCCTATTTAAAGGAAAAAGTATTTTTCTAAAGGCTAATATATATGTGCCGCCACAGGAGATTTCCAACAATGAGGCATTTTGACATGACTAGCCTGTCCAGCCTCCTTTTAAGCTTAGAAACTCAAAATGCTTAGTCTTATTTCGGTCAGTGGCTTAATATTCTTAGAATATTCAAGCAACTTACAAAGGCTCCGATCAGACTGCACGTATGTGCAGGCTGGTCTGAGCCTTTGCTGGTCGCACATACCACATTGTTGGAAATCTCATGTCGTGGCTCAATTATTTTTCCTCTCAAAAACCAGAATACAAGCCCCTAGCAGCAGCTGTGAACAATTCTTCTCAGGGAGGAGGCTATTTGGAACATTGTATCTTTCTTTTGTGTATAAAAAGCAATTAACAGTAAAACCTGTGTAAAACAGCCACTCAAAAATTGACAAAACAAAGAGCTTAATAACAACTGATTGCATAATGAAGGTCAAAAGTATTGCAGAGTGCTCCACTTGGAGCATTCTGCAATACTTTTTACCTGCATTAAGCAATAATTGGTCTTGAAAACCAATTTTTGGTCTTTTTGAGAGTGGCCGTTTTACACAGGTTTTATTGTACATGTATTTATATTGCACATCTTTATAGATATAGCAATTTTCTTACCTAAAACAACCCTGAATGGAGTGCTACCCTTAGTGCCTAGGCAGAAGTACCAACATTTCATTATCTTTCCCTGATTTTCCCTAAATTTCTTGAGTGGCTTCCCATTCACTTCTAACGTGTACTCATAGGCAAACCCTGAACATGCATCTATAGATATTGTACACTTGGCATTTCCAACTTTGAAGTGTTCCTTTCCCACTAGCTTAAACATCCAATCTTCTCTGTGAATTTCCTGTAATTAAGAACATTTATAGATAAGGTCAAATAAAAAATACCTGTGTTTCAGTGATTTATTTACAATTTTGGGCTTATGGGTCCTGGGACTCATTGTTTCCCATATCAATGAGTCCCACTGCAAACTTATAACTCCAGAGCACTATTTCTCATGACAAGTCTGCAATATCATTGCATCCTGGGACTCGCTAAAATAAAAACTTTGCATCCCTGAGACAAAAGTATGAGTAAAAAATGCACGATGAGCATGCCGGTAACAAAATCACTGGTGTTTACGGGCTACCCAACCCTACCTAAATTTTCTGGTGAAACCTAATTTTTTTTTCTAGCTTTTCTGGAAAAATATATAACTTTATGCATTTTGAAAGGCATTTGCCTTTCAAAATTCATAAAATTATATATTTTTTTTCAAGAAAAAACAATATGTGTGCCTACCCTAAATGTACCTAAAATTTTCAGACCTGTTACCCGAAACACACTTTTTTTTTGGCCTAAGAAAGTGAGCCAGTGCATGACAAAACCAGTCAGATCAGAGTCTTTGCTGATCATTTCATTTTAAACACACGTAAATTGTCTCTAATATCTCATATACATAAATTTATGTCTACCTCAGTGAACTGTCAGAAATTAAACAAACACATTTTAAGCAATAGCAATGACGACAATAAGCCACACAGCTTAATATTTGTCAGATCTTACTTCCACTATGTACTTTCATAAAAGGAAGTGGCTACAGGTACGGGCCCGTATCCCTAGACTACGATTCTAGAGGTACGGTCCCGTATCTCTAGACTGCGAGTCTAGAGATACGGGCCCGTACCTGTAGACAGTCCACTGAGGATTGGCTAGGGGTACGGCTCTAAAATTTCAATTATATACATCTCAGAGCAATATACAGTATACATGTATATGTTTTAAATTATTTTACCGTTTGAGATATCTAATCCAACAAAATTCTAGTTGCAAATTCACATAGATTTTGGTTGTCATGTTGGACGAGGGAAAACTGGTGTTCTGTGGTAAAAATACTAAACTTATTTCACAGCTAGATCACTGATAATTGGGCCCCGACTCGAGAAAACCTGTCTTCGTCACATGGGTTCCGACAAAGTGAGATTCAAATCAGTCTGCTCAGCTATAGAGACTAGCTAGAAAATCGACAATTCGCTCGTAGCAAGTCTAGATATGATACTTTCCTCTAAGTGAATAACAAAGTCGCTGATCAGACTGCACGGATGCACAGGCTGGTCAGCGCCTTTGTTATTCTCAAAACTCCGAAGACAGGTTTTCTCGCGTCGAAGCCCAATTGCTAGTAACAAAGGCTCATATAGTCTCCACATCGTGCATGTATGCAAGGGAACGGACTAAAATTTAAACAAAAATAAATTGTTTCTCTCTTTCCATTTCTTCTTGCTTTAAACTTATTTTCGTGATTTCACAGTACCTTATGTCATCGTTGAACGATTTGTTTCGCATCCGGCGTTGAGCTGTCTCCATTGATCGTGATGATCAAGTGAAAAACTTAACTCTCTGCATTCGGCAGAAAAAATGTAAAATTGTCACCCTATATGGACGTTGAGCCATTTTGATCAGATGACTTAGAATGTTTATGGATTGGATGTTTAATTGATGGATGCCCAGCTATTAATTGTGCTGTGGCGCAAGAAGACCTGTCAGTCAAATATAAATAATTGAGCCTCGGCGCGAGCATGGCGAGTAAACTTTTCTTCTGGGTTTCCGGCAAAGTGACTGCTCCGATATTAGCTAGTAAATTGAAATTTTGTTCATAGCAAGACAAGATATGATACTTTTCAATAAACTTGTGAATCACAACTTCGTAGGCTGGTCTGTGCCTTTCAGTTTGTTGTTCGCAAATGCCTAAGACAGGTTTTCACGCGCAGTGCCCATATAGTCACGGTAAATTTGTGTTTGTACAAAAGAAGACAACAGTTGTGTGTTCACTGTAGAAAAATATTTAATTGGGTTTCGCAATTTATCCACATTTGTTCACAAGGGACATTCGACAATGATTGTATATAATATACCATTTCAATTGATCGCTGGCTCCCTTTCCACTGTAATTGGTATAATAAATTGGCTTACTTGTAATTATCCACACAAACATAATAATTAATAAGAATGGTTCATTTGAATTGATTAGGAGTTTGTATGTATGAGAAGAGTTCATCACATAGGCAACACGTAGACAACAGGCAGCCAAGGCTCAGGCGAGCCTGCGCATTTGCGCACTCTAGCCAGAGTGTTTCTTGCTCACATATGAAACGCAAGCGATTCTTTCTTAATCCAATTATTCAGTTTAACTCACTGAACAAGTTGTATTTGCTAATGGAAAATATATAGGTGATTTATGATTATTTCTTCTAATAAAGATACAAATCTAAGCGTATTAATATTCTAGTCTTTACTAGTTTCTAAAGTCAATTAATTTTTTTCTCAATATAACTCTATCAAATTTAAATATTTTCATTAATATATAATCTCTTTAAGCAGAAATCCAGGTTCACAAAATTTATGGGCCGAAGTTGCCATGGGCCGAAATTGACATGGGCCAAAATTAACATGGGCCGATTTTGTTATGCGCCGAAATGACCTGGAACACTGTCAAAGATGGTGACCAAACAGATGAGAATTTGCAACACGAAATTTTGTTGGATTAGATATCTCAAATGGTCAAATAACTTTTAACAAATATAGCTGAAATTTTAGAGCCGTACCCGTAGCCAATCCTCAGTGGACTGTCTACAGGTAAGGGCCCGTATCCCTAGACTCGTAGTCTAGAGATACAGGACCGTACCTCTAGACTCGTATTCTAGGGATACGGGCCCGTACCTGTACAGTAGCCACTTCCTTCATAAAATGTCTTGTGATTTATCAAATAAAATATTGTTTAAACCAAGCAATAGCATTCAGTCCTGGCTGCACTGGGTTAATTCTCTGTCAGCAACGCATGGTATTTCTTGAGCTGGTTTGGTAAATTTCTAGATCAGACATGCACTGGCGTTTTTTAAAACCATGAATGCATCTTTCATGCTTTTGTGCACAATGATTATACTTAAGAAATTCCTCTTTTCATAGCGTTTTCTCCAAGGTTTTCAAGCAACAAAATGACTTTATGCAATACAATAGCTAGCGAACAAACATGTTTTTCTAATACATTAACATCTGTTGGCCCATCAGGGCTGCTTAAACCCTCCACAAAAGGCTTGGGTTACAACACCACCCTCAGGGCCCAGCAGATATTAATTCATAGAAAATCATGTTTGAACCCTATATTGAAATCACAAAAAATGTTAACCAGTAGCATTAACAGTGTTGGATTGGGAAGATGTACATGCCTTAAGATTTGTTTGGTAGATGTATGAGGGTCTGGTATTCACTATTCATTAAAAATTTAGCCCATTATTCATCTCATTAAAATTTTGGGTTATTCATTAAAATAAGACCAATTATTCATTAAAAGTAAGAAAGGTGGCAAAGAAATCTGATTATTCACTATTCATTAATTTTTTTCTTCAATTCATTAAAAAAAAATAGGATTATTCATTATTTTAAGGCTCACATTATTTTTTTTGCTCATAAAAAGGGCCATTATTCACTAATTTTTATACCCCATCTAGACCCTCATGTATGCAGATTTGTTAATCTTTTAAACAAGTCTGAATAAATGCAAATTGCTTCATCTTTAATGGAGAACCTATAGAATTCTCCTGGCAGGTCAGCAGTCCAATTAGGGCCCCTTCTATACTTTAAGAGCTAGATATAAATGCAGAAAAGGATACCTGTTTGTCCACTCTTATTATACGCTTTCCTGTTGTTGTTCCGTGTTCAAATTCTACTTTATGCTTGCCGTCTGGCAGGGGCACATCCCACACTGCTACTAAGTCCCCAGACATAATTCAGGTCTGAAAGTCTCTGTGCCTAGAATTTATTTTAGAAAATATACAACAACAAGAAACCCCAAATCATGAATAGATGTCAATTCTAAACTGTGAAATTATGAAACATTTATCGATAACTGAGGATCACACGAGAAATGTGCAGTCACTTGAAGCCAGGGATCCAGATCTCTTTCCGATTTATTTACAAAACAGAACAAATTTTACAGATTTTTGGGGCACCTGTCAATGTAAACTTCCGGTTCGGGTACTGGTTTCCAACGTCGACGCTAAGCTCCACGGGAGAAAGTTTAGAGATTGGAACCAGACCGACGAAGTGCGCATGTCTCCATGGAAGCGGAAGTAAACAATACAGGAAAAGAATGAGTTTTCGTGTTATAGCATGAACACATGATTTTCTGATTTTCTAGACCACAGAGACTAGAATAACTAATTAATTTGCAGTGTGTGCTCAATATGGAACAAAACCAAGTGTGCTTAGATTCTGAGTTTGAACTTGCCTGCAAGGAATTGTATGAACCTCAAACTGAAGGATGGGAAATTTTTGTGGAGACACATGGTGTCACTATATACAGGCTGTACAACGAGGTAATCCATGCAGAACCTCACAAGAGGCTATGGACCATGCATTAGTACAGGAGCAATTCAAAAGATCAAGATATACTGGGATAATCAGTTTTCGCAAACATAAGCAGATATGGCTCTGAGGTTAGCAAAACAAAATACAACCTGACCAGAAAATGATTTTATCATAAAATTTCAACCTTTTATAATAATGTGTGATACCTTAGACCATCAAAATATGTTATTCAATTTTCAAAAACTTTGATTTGTTTGTGCACCCATTTTTCAGCCATCTTGAAAATAGTAATCTAATTTCGACAACTCTTGTTGACCTGGAAAAAGGTCATAAAACCTCATAAAAGGTTGGATTAATAAAAAATGAATAGTAGTTATGAATTAAACCATTTTTTCTTTCAATAAACAAAAATTATTGTAAATATTTTGTGATTGAATTTATTGATGTCAAACACATTTCGGTCACGTTTTTTTTCAATATTCAATTCAAATTCAGATTGATTTGTACCCATAGGTTCATTGTGGTGCTACCACACATACAGTAAATGAAAAATAGGCATAAAAGCTTTCTTTTATGTACTTTAGGGATAAATCAAGCCATTGCATGTGAAAAATTGATATAATTTATCAAAAAATCATTTTTAGATATATGGTCCATACAGCTGCTTATTAGCCAGACCATTGTTTCTGAGTCTAAACATTAATAAGAACCCCCTTATGATAAAATCATTGATTTCCCCACTTGGGACCCCAATACATCACTGAGTTTTCTTACCTCCATCGTAAGGATGTCAACAGATATGAAGATGGAGGAAGTGATGTATTTACCGAATAAAACATATATATCAGGATCATAATTTAAAGATTAGGGTTAAAAAGAATTGGTGAAAACGGAGGGAAAACATCGATGCAGGCAAGTGACCATTATTTTACCACTCAGATAAGCATTTTCTTACTGTTTTACAATTTAACAGACAGCTTTTCTTCTGTCCTTGAAAATCCTCCTTTCAGAATGAGCCTGTGACTTCACACAAGTGAAATAACGGTTGGAATGTTCAATTGGCGGAATTACATTCTTGGCGAAATTAGCTTACTCCACTATAGTGTAGTGACAGTGCCCCCAGGGGGGTGGGCGGGGGGTACTCTGATATGTTCATACGTAGGCTCGGGTCATTTTTTAGGGGGTTCAAAAATTAAAATTTCAATATTTTTATGGATTTTCAGAAAAATTAATAATTTTTTGGGTATGAAGATTTTGTTGATATTTTTTTGGGGTCATCACAAAATTGAACTATATTTAGGGGTCATTTCTATGCATTTTAGGGTCTTTTCGTAAGGTCATGGTATATATATGCTCAATAACCCAGTTACCAGTGTATACCAGTTATCAGGTTAGTCAGCAAACAAGCAGTTAGAACATTCTTCACCAATTTTGCTTGTAGAACTAGAAAGTTTGTTTCAAAAAAGTAACACAACACAAAAAATAGCTTTGTTGCTTTAAGATTTTGTATTTTATCCCAAATTTTGCATTTTACTGTGAAATTTTCACCAAAAAGAACTTTTTTGATAGAGGTATTTTTAAATGCAATTTTTAAAGAAATGGAAATAAAGCAAACAAAAACTGATGTATATTAGTTTGAGACAAAGGTTGAAGTCTCCTATAAGCAAAAAGGTTAAAATATTTCAATTCTTCAGAGAGATGCATCAGTTTGTAGGTGATGCCTTGGTATCTGGTACCAAATTTTAATTGTCACATTTTTTGGGGTGAACAGTAGATACTGAGCCCGAGCCTACGTATGAAGAAAAAATGAGAGTCAGCTAGTACCCCCCCTTCCCCCTGGGACAGTGCCATTCCTAAAAGCCTTGCTGTTGGGTTAACTCTTTTAGCGACATGGTTAGAGTGGTCGACTGTCACGCTAGAGATCTGGGTTCGAATCGTGTCGGACCCAAAAGAGTTTGTCCTTTGAATTGCTTCAATGGTGTTAGAAGTAATTCAGTAGCCTTTAGCGACTGTCATACAAGAGATCCAGGTTCGAATCCTGTAGGACACAAAAGATTTTTCCCTAGCTTGGAGTTACTTTAATAGCTTACTATACTGACAATCATTCACCAGAACCTGGGAAAAAAAGGGGACTTCTCAATTAGGTCCACATAGGCCCAGAATCAGATAAACAAAAAAATGAGCGTAAAAATGTTAATATTTTAGTATCTATCAGATTAACATATGTTTTGGGTGCTCAAAAATTTTCCTTTAATGAAAATTATGATTGCGTTAAGCAGTAAGTTATATACTCCTCTAATGAGTGCTAGTAAATAACTCCCGCAATAACAGGTCCGGCTGCTGAATGATTGTCAGGGGTATACTCGACACTCTAAGTTCACCAACCCTTTGACAAATTTTAAGACAGGAAGATGTCTTTATAATTTTGCCTCTTTTACCATGTTTACAAAGTTGTCTCACAAATTCCAAATGAATGCTTTTGACAGCTTGTACATGTTATCTTTTTTTCAGACCTCCGGTTTATATGAATACAAAATATATGGAGTTTTAGACGATGTTCAACCAGATATTTGCGCTCAGGTGTACATGGATATAGAATATAGAAAACAGTGGGATTCTTATGTGAACGGTAATTGTATATAAATTTAACTATTCTCTATTGTGTCAGTCATAGAGATAGGACAATTAATCCATCTACTGCAGCTTGGAATTGATCCTGTGCTAATGGTAATTAAATGTTGTCTTAATTCTTTTCCCGCTAGTGGCAGCTTGTCGTCTGCTGCATGATTATACATTTGCAAACAATTTTAACCAGATCACGCTCGGGCCTCACTCAGATCTTTGTCACACTGATGCTGTTCTTGAAAGAAATTTTTGAAAACATTAATTTTGAAAAAAAATCAGCAGACAGCAAAAAAGTATGCAAAATTACTCAGCATGCAAAGAGTTAATTGATATGAAGTTCAAATGAGCACTCAGAGCAGCAAAGGATAGATGTGCCTACAGATGCAAATGCACCCTCTCGCCAGAGCCATATATACAGGGCTTCAGATTTTTTTCAGGATTGGTGGGTCAAAGTGACCCATGGAGCAAAAAATGGTGGGTCATTTTCTAAAATGATGGGCCTCAAGCATATTAAGCTAACCACAGTTGGCATTTGGGTTGTATACTTTACCTACACACAGACACTTGTATGCATATGTGTATATTGACTGCTGATTATACAGTAAAACCTGGCTTTAGCTGCCACTCAAAAAAGAAGACCAATTACATGTATAGCTTAATGCAGGTCAAAAGTATTGCAGAATGCTCCAAGGGGAGCATTCTGCAATACTTTCAACCTTCATTAAGGTACCATTTGTTATTGAGATCTTTGTTTTGTCCTTTTTTTGAGTGGCTGCTAAAGACATGTTTAACTGTATTGACTACCTATATGTACTTTCTGTTTTGTGGAGTTCGTAGACTCGCTGTAAGATGAATATTTTTACTAAAGTGAGATTTTTTCACAACTATAAAGGATGGGTCCACTGGGCCCACTGCCTTGGAAAGTGATGGGCCATATTTTGAAATCATGGGACAATGACCCGGGCCCACCATAAATCTGAAGGCCTGTATATACTTACCTGCACACACACATATAGTAGGGACATAAATGAAGGCCCAGGCCAAACTCTAAGCTTCTAGCCTCACAAGATAGCTGCATGTGCATGTTTAAGGAATAAATCTATGCATACTCATAGGTCCAGATAAGGACATTTTATTTGCGTAAAATTTTAATTATTTTCTTACCCATTAATTTAAACATGTGTTTTGGGTGCTCAAAAGAACCGTCTCATTGAGACGGTTCTTTTGAGTACCCACAACATATGTTTTGGATGAGTAATAAAGAAACTAATTTTCCAATACGCACTCTTATCTGGAGGCCTGATACTTAACATGAGTATTTATAATACAACAAATGGATGATGTTTGTGGCATATGATATGCATTGTCCCATAGGTTTAGATTAAAACAAAATTTTTGACCGAATTTATAAAATTGTGAATATTTTCTTACCAATCAGTTTTAACATATGTTTTGGGTGGCTGCTCAAAAAATGAACCGTCTCATTACATGGCCTTCAGATAAGGGTGCATATTGGAAAACTATTTTCTTAATTTCTCATCCGAAACATATGTTGTGGGTACTCCAAAGAACTGCCTCAATGAGGTGGATCTTTCTAGCACCCAAAACACATGTTTAAATTGATGGGTAAGAAAATAATCACAATATTTTACGCTCATAAAATTTCCTTATCTGGATCTATGGGTATATTTCATACAGTTGTACACTTTTGAATTATAATATTTTCTTATATTTTCAGAGTTACGTGAGTTTGAAGCTGATGGCAAGAAGTTAATATACTGGAATGTTAATTATCCATGGCCAATGTCAAATAGAGATGTATCCTTTGTTATCAAAGTAAATTATTGTGTGACCATAGCTTTTCTGACAGATAGACCTGACTCAAATGCATACTGGTAAATGTATACGTCGATTAGCTGGTATTTACACGTATTGCCAGTACTTCATAGACCGGAAGTGGTAGATATTGGTGTTAATATTATATAGAGAAACATGCCATATGCCTAAAGGACTATAAGATTAGATCATTTTTAAGTATTCAGCATGCACATGGCGATTTATGTAAGCATTTAGGAATAGATTCGAGTATTGATCTGGATGATCGGTACTCGAATCTATTCCCAAATGCTTACCACTTCCGGTCTATGAAGTACCGACAATGCGCGTAAATACCACCAAATCGACGTATACATTTACCAGTGTGAAATGTGTAAACCCAGATCTGACTTCTGGTGGATCAGTCTAATGAGTGTCTACATGTCTTGACTTTTGCTCAATTCAGTTATGACAAATGGGCCTTGTCACAAGAACACCTGTCTTCCCGGCTTAAGACCAAGTATTCAAATCAGTCTGCTCAGCTATTGAGACTTTTAGATTTTTCTTTTGCAATTTGCATTTCTAGGGACTAACAGATTTGGAAAATCAGCGTGGTAAACCACTACATGTATATTGGGAAAACTGTTATCAGTCCAATAATTTAAGGCATTTTTGGTCAATTAAAAAAATAGGTATCACACACACTATATTGCCACTAAATTGAAGGAGAAATAAGATGCAATGGTAGTAGGATTGTCATGTAGCTTGTGTGGTGTGTGTGTGTGTGGTGATCTTGAAAAAAAATTCTAATCTTGAAAAAAAAAAGATTGGGATTTCTTTCAAAATTGGGAAAAAAGTCACCTAATTTCCATTGGGATTGGGACCAATTTTGGCCCCGGAAAACACCAAAAAAATCCCTGCCAACTCATTGCATGTAGCTAGTTTAGGTAATGTACTCTCTACAGAATGAATAATTAAGCTAGATGCTGATCAGGCTGCCTGGATGCGGAGGCTGGTCTGAACTCTGCAGTCAGGTTTTCCCATGTTGTCAATTAATATTGAGAAAGTACAATCTGAGTCTGCATTTAAATAGGTCAACATTCAGGTACAAATGTACCTTTAATAAAGTATACCTTTGCATGCAGGGATATTTTGCAAGCTTTTTGGATGAACATCTGCAGATGCAATGGTAATAGGATTGTCATGTAGCTTGTGTGGTGATCTTGAAAAAAATCCCAATATTTTTTTATTTTTTTTTTTAGATTGGGATTTTTTTTCAAAATTGGGAAAAAAGTCACCTACATGTAATTTCCATCGGGGACTAGGGGCGAATTTTGGCCCTGGAAAACACAGAAAAAATTCCCTGCAGACTCATTGCATGTAGCTAGTTTAGCTAATGTACTTTCTACAGAATGAATAATTAATTTAATGGTTTATTTATTTAACAAGGATTCCTAACAGCCCAAGGGCCACTAGTAGGTCTCCTCACAAAAAACATAAACATACACAAGTACAAGGACAATACAGCATGGATAGTTTGCAAGCTTTTTCAGTGAACATCTGCAGACACAATAAAGATGCAAATTCCAAAATCCATACAATAACAGTCATTCAAATTTGTATCCATTTCAATTAATAAATGTTTTAAGATGTGCTTGAGCCTTGGAACATATATACAGTCGTCAAATTTTGGTTTCACACACACGCACAAACATACACACACATGCAGACCACCAAAAACAGTATGCCCAGATCATTGATACTTGGGGCATTATTATAATCTGTGTCCCCTTAGATCTTGAAAGAAATCCAGGTTACTTGCATTCCACTATAAATTGAGCCATATGGCATGAGATTTCCAACAATGTGGCATTTTGACATGTGCAGACTCAGACGAGCCTGTGCAGCCTCTTTTTAGGCTTAGAAACTCCAAATGCTGTTCAGACAGTAGCTTAACAATCATAGAATAGTCAAGCGACAAGCAAAGGCTCTGATCAGACTGCGCGTATGCGCAGGCTGATCTGAGGTTTTACTGGTCGCACATACAATATTGTTGAAAATCTCATGCACTGGCTCAATTAGTATTAAGAATACTATTAATATATATAGTTCTTTAACTTGAGAAGTATGTATACAGACGTGAGCTCAGGGAATTGAAGAGTGAATCTGGTGACAAAATTTGGGCTGTTTTAGCCCATAGTGAGGTGGCTTCATGTATGCCTGAGAAAGATGGAGTTATACGAGTAGATGACTATGTACAAAGTTGTGTTCTTACCTCAGATGGCAAAGTAGGATCAAAAGGTGAGATGTGGAAATCAGAATAGCTCTTAGAGAGGGTAGCTAAGATATTAACCCTTTTCAGACCAATGGAATTTTCCATAAAGCTACATACCATAGTCAGGATGGTCCAATGTATATATTTGGAAGGTCACAGGTTATAATTTTCAAAAAATAATATAATTTTTTCTCTGATCATTGATTTTGTCTAAGCAAACAGTGCAGACTCTTATACGGCATTTCAATGGGTCTTCACTGTTTACCAAAGTCCGGACTTTAAAAATATGTTAAAAAAAGTTACATGCACAGTGCAGTTATTGGGTGGAATAGTGAATGCATTTTTTTTAAATTTTATAACTGAAGAAGTTCTTATTCAAATAAGGAAGGAATGGTATAGTTTTTTGACGATAAGTAAGTGCAGTCAGGCACCCAGATAAGAGTACGTAACTGAAAATTATTTTTCTTTTTTTCTCAACCAAAACATATGTTGTGGGTACTCAAAAGAACTGTCTTGATGAGACGGTTCGTTTGAGCACCCAAAACACATGTTTAAACTGATGGATAAGAAAATAATCACAATTTTAAGCAAATTATTTTTGCATAACTGGCCCTATGACAGTGTGCTTATTAGATCAAATCTGGTAAGTTTGTTTTTTTTCAAGTAAAGGAAATCAAAGTGATATAGATATCCAGTATCCACTCAAGATCCAGGCTATGATAGGAGAAAAAAATCTAGTTCCTTTGTATTACATAGGTCTAGAAAAAGAAAAAAATGAGCGTAAAAATGATGATATTTTCTTAACCATAAGTTGTAACATAAGTTTTGGGTGCTCAAAAGAACTGTCTCATCCAGACAGTTCTTTTGAGTACCCACAACATATGTTTTGGATGAGAAATTTAATTTTTATTTACAAGTACGCACTTCTACCTAGAGGCCTGGTATTAGATTTTTTTCTTTCCCTTTCAGCATATATGAGATATTATGACAATCCAAAAGGGTCTATACCAACATGGCTCATCAATTGGGCTGCCAAGGTGAGTAGCATAATTACCTTTACCCCAAACAACCCTTGATAGATTCACCCTGACAAACTGATACCATAAGGAGGGGATCTTTCATTATATATTTTCATTTTATACAGGTCAGACTTTCCGAATTGTGATGTAATTCTGTCCCTGTTTTTTTTAAAACTTGAATAGCAAATATTGTAGACCCAGACAAAATTCCACATTCTGTGGTATTTTAACTGGGTCTTCACTGTTTGCCAGTGCCCATTTATAGGTTTCCAATATACCAAGGGTTAATTAACCCTTTGTATTATAATGGATTCTTTCTTCTGGTTTGATAAATAAACTTGGGATAGTCCATTGTACATATCTAGAGGTGTCAGCTTACAATTTAAAAAAAATGTATTTTTTGTCTGAAGATCTTTTATACCTTATTCTAACACACCTCGCCTATAGAGCCAACGGTAACAAACTGTGATATATCGGACAATAATTCACCGCAAAAGTGTGTGATAGCTGACGTCATTGGAAAATGACGTCATTCATGGCGTTAGACGGTGTAACGTTGTTTTTACGCTTGAAAGACGTAACAATTACATGTAAACGTATGCGACGTAGTCTAAGTATTGGCGGGAGTTCTTCATTGCAATGGCGGAAAGTTGGAAGAAGATGAAGACTTCGAATGTGTTTTCGTCGTTTATTGAGTGTTAGAATCGAAATAGATCAGCTCCAGTGCGTGAATTGTTGAGTAATAATTCACTGTTTGTCGGTAAGTTGTACGAAGATAAATCACTCGCGCTGCGCGCTCGTGATTTGATCTTCTTTACAACTGACCTCCAAACAGTGAATTATTACTCAACAATTCACTGCTGGAGCTGATCTATTTCTTAAACAAACAGTGTAGACCCTGATGAAATGCAGCATTTCATCTGGGTCTTCAATGTTTGTAAAAAATACCATTTTAGGGGTTTCCTGTATACAGTGGGTTTATGCGCAAATCAAGACTGCAGCAGACCAGAGTGTTGTCCCAGTTTTCTTCATTTGCTATAAATATCTGTACTCCTTAATTTTTTTTACCATATTCATTCTATTTGAACAGATCCGTTTGACTTCCTTATTAGGTGTTCTAGACATTGGGGTTATAATACATACTTTTTTATGCTCAAATCAACTCAGCATGGACTTTTTAGCATTCAATCAGACTGATCATTAACTCATTAACTATGCAGCATTTCACTTAGTATCAAAATAAAAGAGATCTGATTACTTGTTGTTGTTTTGTCTTTACAGACTGGTGTTCCTGGCTTTCTAACAATGATGCAGAAGGCTTGTAGAACTTACCCAGAGTATCTGCAGAAGAAAGGAGCCGCTCAATTGGCATAAACTCATAGTTACTCTAGTCCAAAGATTTTCTGATTTACTAATTTTGTAAATTTTCTACTCAGATTAATACATTATATCATGAACAATTAAGCATAGACACTATGCTGGCTATTTATCCATTTGTACACAGGATAGCCGGAACTCATTGGAATATTAAGAGGTTTTGTTATTCTGAGTACAATAAAGTAAAGCTCTTCATTCTCTAAATACAGGCCTCGAGGTTATAACACTTTTTTCATGCTCAACTCAACTGAGCATAAAATAAATCCTGCTCATAAATGTTAAAATGCCAACAATTGATGGCATTTTAACATTTATAAGCAGGATAAATGCAACATTCAAGTATTTTAATCAGGTAAAAAATGGAATTTTTTTGTATTTTACTTTCTATGGGCTGTTGAAATTTTGTTGTCAGTTGAGTTGAGCATGAAAAAAGTTTTATAACCTCGGGGCCAGGTCTCCAACAATAATATGGGCCTCTTTCCTAAAAAAACTGCCTTAAGGCTTGTGAGCGGAAAACACTAATACCAGCCTGCTAAGCTTCAGAGACTAGCTAGAATATTGAATTTCTTAATGTAGCAAGTTAAGCTGTCTTTCTAGGGAGACAGGGCATTGGTCAGTCTGTATGAATACACTGGCCAGTACTGTGTAAAACGGCCATTCAAAAATAGACAAAACAAAAATCTTAACAAGAACTAGTAGCTTAATGAAGGTGAAATGTATTGCAGAATGCTCCACTTGGAGCACTCGGCAATACTTTTGACTTGCATTAAGTGATAATTGGTCTTGAAAACTAAATTTTGGTCGTTTGAGAGTGGCCATTTTACACAGGTTTTACTGTATGTGATTTTTTGTTTGTATAATACACAGTGACACTTTGCCCATAATGAATGAACAAGGACAATGTGTTTAAAATGTGACTCTTTTGTCTGTCAAATTTGTTATATTCTAAATCTCGGTTTGTCATATTGTGCCATATGCGGTCAGATTGGCTATTTACTCTGAGAAAATGGCCATAGATCCAGTTAAGCAAAAACTTCCAAGAGTAAATTTGTCATTATTTTCTTACCAATCAATTTAAACATGTTTTGAGTTTTCATTTTGTTTATTTAAAAAAATGTGACATATAGCAAAACTGATAAGGCTTCACAAGATCTCTGACAATATAAATAGAGGATCTTACATGAGTGCTCAGTTTTATTGAATTTATTAAACAAGTTTGGGAAAGTGATCGCTTTTTCACAATAAGTTCAATAAATTCAATAATACAGGAACAAGAATGTTAGATTCTATTTAATATCATTTGCCATTTAAATTATTTTGTATTCACAATTTTCATGTGAATATGTGAATATGTCAAGATTATGCCAAATATACGCAACATTATTGGAGTTATAATGTTACCAAAATCTGTAAACCGCTAGTTGTTTATCGAGTTTAATACATGGCATTATATCACTCCCAGATGTGGCGTCATATGAAAATGGTGATTTTTGTGTTTCTAACAATGATTATAGTTTATACTTATATTCCTAATTTATATGGTCGTGGTTACTCAAAAGAACTCACAACATATGTTTTGGTGGAGTATTAAGAAAATAACCCTGATACTTTTGCTTTCAAAATAAGCAAAAATATTTGTTGGTGCTCATATCAAGTTTTGTTGAGAGATGAAAGCTCATTTAAATTGCTTCATCCCAAGCATAAGTATGATTGAAAATACTCACCCCTGAAAACCTCAATTGAATCATGTTACAAAAGGGTATCCATTAAGTAAGCTTCATCTTTTGTTTGTTTGTTTGATTTTTACGTCCCAGTCAACAGTATTTTAGTCATGTCGGGACGGGCCTTCTTGGGTTGAACCAGTACTTAATCTTGCTCAAGGACCTGCAACCCCTCGATCTTGAGTCAAGCAATCTACAACTGAGCCATTGTGCACCAAACTTTATATTTTAACCCTAAAAGGGCTAATCACGATGGCAGCAGACGACAAATTTTGCGACATCTTTCCTAATTTCCAAAAAATATAAGGTATGATATTTCATGAGAATCGTCTGCCAGCAGACGATTCTCATGAAATATCATGCTTTATTTGTTATTTTTGAAAAAGCGGCAAAATTTTAAATTGTCATCAGCTGAAAATTATAGGTGCAGCTTTAAGGGTTAATAAGGAGGGCAGTGCTCAATGGTAGAGTGCACAAATGGAGATAGTGGTCTGTGGTTTGAGCCTCAAAAGAAGCACTATGTTGTGTCCTTAAACGAAGACTCTTTATCCGCTGCTTAGTACTGGTACAACCCAAGAAAACGCCCTGACATTATTGAAATATTGTTGACTGGGATGTTAAGCTTCAAATCAAACAAATCATCTTTAACATGTGCAATATGGTTTTGTTAACTACATGTAATGGTAAATGTATTTGTGTATGCTCATCACTAATTTAAAATTTAAATAAACTGCTGAATTTGTACTAATAAAACAGAAATCAAATGTATATTGTTTTAAGTTTGATTTTCTTCATTTTCAATATATTCTAGACTATATATACTGCTTAACAAAAGTTTAGCACAGATTTTAATATGATGCGCCACTTTGAATGAACATGAAACATTTAACTTAATGTAATCAACATGTACATGGATCTTGAAATATATGGGGTTTTGTGTCCACCAGACAAAAGGTAATCTGGTTAGGCATCAGTGGATTGACATTAAATTTGATGTCATGGGCATGTAAAGGATACAAGTCTGCATCGGAAATTAAAACTTTTGGTTCTTACATAAAGCGAAAGGTTCATAATGATGAAAAACGTTAAAAACGTCAAAGTTTGATACCCGTTTATGCTACGTTTTATCGTTCCATTATGACGTTAAAATGGAATTTTTCTACTTCTTGACTTTTCAACGAACTGAATGAAGTGGTCAAGTAATCTTTTTGATGCTAGAGTGACACAAGCACTCGGAACAATTCTGTTAGTGATCCATTGAATACTTCTTCTTTAGATAGCGTTACCGCATACAAGTAGCCTCAACTTCAGATTAACGTCACTTTTTTGTGAATTAAATATCTAGGGACAAAATTTTATAAACTTGCCTTACCCTTAATTGTCTCTCTTTTGGCATCCTTTTAAATGCAAAAACCTTTCAATTAAGCATGCCTACACAAAGAAAAGAGAACTGTTTTTGACATGTAAACTCCATTATAACAATCACGTTCATTGTTTTCAAGACTCCACTTTTACTTCAAATGCTCAATGGAGACGACCTTAATTTTTTTCAGAATGGCTGTTTTAACCAAGCTGGAAAACAAAAGACTTTATAAGCCGATGCTGTATTAATTTTGCATTGCCAATAATTCAGTTGAAACACGTTTTTGACCCCTCTCTTGTTAAAAGCAATGAACAACACAGTAGCAGTCCAATTAAAGTATACCAATTGATATCCTCAATGTTATCACATATCCAACCATCATTTCAGCAGATGTTTTATAACTTAAAATCATTTGCTTAAATAAAAATCATTTTTCATTTATCCGTGCTAAACTTTTGTTGAGGAGTATATTAACTAACTCAAAATTATATTGGCCTTGACTAGAGAAAACTTGTCTTCGGGGTCTCCGATCAGGTCATACCCAAACCAGTCTGCTCAGCTACAGATTCTAGCTAGAATAGTGAAATTTGCTTGTAGCAAATTTTGATGATACTTTCCAATAAGAGAATTACAAAGGCTCTGATAAGACTGTGCAGATGAGCAGGCTGGTCTGCACCATTTTTGTTCGCCAACCCTGAAGGCAGGTTTTCTCACGTCCAGGCCCATATGTAAAGTGTATCATTTAACCCTTAAGGCGCCAAGAAAAAATGCATCTGAAAAATGACGTCTGCTGAAGTCGTCTGCTGCAAACAATTGCCTAGCATCACTGACAAATTTAAGTATAGAAGTAAACCGGGTGGATCAGATCAGAATGCTCCTATAGGAGCAGTCAGATCTGGGTCCACACTGTTTGTCATAGAGGCTTCTTAAACATTTCAACAGGTGAGAAAAGCAGATGACTTTTGTTGAGATTGGCGCTTTAAGGGTAAAAATCATTCTCTGCAGCCAGGGGCTGGACTAGAGGGACAGATTTTGCTTGCAGCACACTTCATACCCTCCAATTCAATATTTAACAAAAACACTTTCTGCAAAGTTTTATATTGGGCCTGATGCCACGTCCTCTAACCATTTGAAGACTGGAAACCCCTTAATGGGTACTTTGGCAAACAGTGAAGACCTAGATGAAATGCTGCATGATACAGCATTTCATCAGGGTCTGCACTGTTTGCTAAGACAAAAGACCCTGCACTGTTGGCTAAGACATAATCAATCTTCAGAGAAAGAAATATATTTTTTTGGAAATTTATAACCTGTGACCCCTCAATATATACAATGTACAATGGACCATCCTAACTGAACTGTATCAAACTTTATGGGAAATTCCATTGGTATACAAAGGGTTAGGTATATCAAAAGGCCAATATCCCAATTAAACCAAAAAATATTTCTAAAGTGTTTGGTACCGATAAAATCTGAACCCAAAATGTTAAGATTTGACAAAGTTATCAGATTTTTTAATATATTTTTTACCTTTATTCGCCACCTTGGCTTCAGAGGAGGAGGCAAGGGATGTGAAAAATGAGTTAATTTGAAGCAATTGTGTTGATGGACAGATAGACGCTGGTGAGCTAAAGCCCCTTGCCCCACCCAAAAATGTCCACCCAAGGGGCACAAAGGCATACATTTTGCTTGCATCTCTTCTGCATACATGTCTCTTTAATTTACTACATTATATTTGTTATTTGACTCCACCTTAGATTTTCAGGGAAGTGAAAGTGCTAATGAGGTTCTGGATGGGGTATAATGATTAGTGAATAATGGCCCTTGTCTCTGCCGTGAAGCAGTTTTCAAATACTAACCTGTCTGATTTGAGCATTGTGGGTACATGTGACATATTTGTTTACCGAATGCGTCACCAAATCACGTGATCCACCTGATTGGTTGATTCAAACTTCTCAATTTGCATCATCATACGTCACTGAAACCACTTCTTCGACCCAAAAATGTTTTAGTGTAGAAAATCTTATCATTATTCGCTAAATATTGTAATACCAATCATTGTTATTGTTTAGCTCCATAAACGGACTGTTTATAGGCACTCAAGGCTTGTTACTTTTTTAATGTAGTGTTTCGGGTAATGCATACCCGGTGTCATATAATATTTTGACCCGCCTAAAAAGTGACCCCCGGGTCATAATATTATGACCCGCGGGTCAATATATTACTGTAATATTTTGACCCCCCCTATAATATTTTGACCCCCCTTACTAACTTTGAAAAGAAATGATGTAATATATCTAATTATGGTTTATTTATCATATCGGTATAGAAACAATCTTCTAAAATTGTTTCGTAAAATTTTACTAAATGTGGAGGGGGGGTCAAAATATTATACCATTATATATTGACCCCCCATACCCACCAAAACTTAATTTGAGCTATCAACATTGATATTGTGTCATCAAAGATCTATAAATGGTCGAAATGATAAAGCAAAGCTGTAATTGGATTCTGCTTTGAAATTGCCGTTCCTTTATATCATGGAGGGGGGTCAATATATTATACCATAATATAATGACCCCCCAACCCCATTAAAAAGAAATGTCAACCACGGAATAGTATTGTCTGTGATATGTAAATGTTTTGTGTGATGAAGCTAAGTTGTCACTGGATTCCATTTACAAAATACCATTCTTGAATATTTGTTGGAGGGGGGGGGGGGGGTCAATATATTATACCATAATATTTTGACCCCCCCCCCCCCCCCCATTCGATAAGAAATGTCAACCATGGACTAGAATTGTCTGTGATAGTTACATGTTCTGAGTGATGAAGCTAAGTTGACATTGTATTCCATTGTCAAAATACCTTTCTTGAATATTTGGTTGGGGGGGGGGGGGGGGTCAATATATTATACCATAATATATTGAACCCCCACCCCCACCCGAACTTAATTTGAGCTATCAACATTGATATTGTGTCATCAAAGATCTATAAATGGTCGAAATGATAAAGCAAAGCTGTAATTGGATTCTTCTTTGAAATTGCTGTTCCTTTATATCATGGGGGGGGGGAGTCAATATATATATATATGTTATACTGTAATATATTGACCCCCCCCCCCCAAACTCCATTAAATGGAAATGTCAACCGTGGAATAGTATTGTCTGTGATATGTAAATGTTTTGTGTGATGAAGCTAAGTTGTCACTGGATTCCATTTACAAAATACCATTCTTGAATATTTGTTGGAGGGGGGGGGGGGGGTCAATATATTATACCATAATATTTTGACCCCCCCCCCCCCCAATTCGATAAGAAATGTCAACCATGGACTAGAATTGTCTGTGATAGTTACATGTTCTAAGTGATGTAGCTAAGTTGACATTGTATTCCATTGTCAAATTACCTTTCTTGAATATTTGGTTGGGGGGTGGGGGGGGGGGTCAATATTTTATACCATAATATATTGACACCCCCCCCCCCCAACCTCCATCCGAACTTAATTCGAGCTATCAACATTGATATTGTGACATCAAAGATCTATAAATGGTCGGAATGATAAAGCAAAGCTGTAATTGGATTCTGCTTTGAAATTGACGTTCCTATATATCATTAAGGGGGGGGGGGTCAATATTTTATACCATAATGTATTGACCCCCCCCCCCCCACCCTATTAAAAAGAAATGTCAACCACGGTATAGTATTGTCTGTGATATGCTTTATCATTTTGACCATTTATAGATCTTTGATGATACAATATCAATGTTGATAGCTCAAATTAAGTTCGGGTAGAGGTTGGGGGGCGGGGTCAATATATTATGGTGTAATATATTGACCCCCTAACCAAATATTCAAGAAAGGTATTTTGACAATGGAATACAGTGTCAACTTAGCTTCATCACTCAGAACATGTTACTATCACAGACAATTCTAGTCCATGGTTGACATTTCTTACTGATTTTGTGGGGGGGGGGGGGGGGGGTCATAATATTATGGTATAATATAGAGACCCCCCCCCCCCCCTTCAACAAATATTCAAGAATGGTATTTTGTTAATGGAATCCAGTGACAACTTAGCTTCATCACACAAAACATTTACATATCACAGACAATACTATTCCGTGGTTGATATTTCTTTTTAATGGGGTGGGGGTGTCATCAAAGATCTATTAATGGTCGAAATGATAAAGCAAAGCTGCAACTGGATGCTGCTTTGAAATTGCCGTTCCTTTATATCATTAAGGGGGTGGGGGGTCAATATATTATACCATAATATATTGACCCCCCCCCCCACCCCCTTAATGATATAAAGGAACGGCAATTTCAAAGCAGAATCCAATTACAGCTTTGCTTTATCATTTCAACCATTAATAGATTAATAGATCTTTGATGACACAATATCAATGTTGATAGCTCAAATTAAGTTCGGGTGGGGGTGGGGGGGGGGGAATATATTATGGTATAATATATTGACCCCCCACCAAATTTTCAAGAAAGGTGTATTGACAATGGAATACAGTGTCAACTTAGCTTCATCACTCAGAACATGTAACTATCACAGACAATTCTAGCCCATGGTTGCCATTTCTTATCGAATTTGGGTCAAAATCTTATGGTATAATATATTGACCCCCCCCCCTCCAACAAATATTCAAGAATGGTATTTTGTAAATGGAATCCAGTGACAACTTAGCTTCATCACACAAAACATTTACATATCACAGACAATACTATTCCGTGGTTGACATTCCTTTTTAATGGGGTGGGGGTCATTATATTATGGTATAATATATTGACCCCCTCCATGATATAAAGGAACGGCAATTTCAAAGCAGAATCTAATTACAGCTTTGCTATATCATTTCGACCATTTATAGATCTTTGATGACACAATATCAATGTTGATAGCTCAAATTAAGTTCGGGTGGGGGTGGGGGGTCAATATAGTATGGTATAATATATTGACCCCCCCCCACCAAATTTTCAAGAAAGGTGTTTTGACAATGGAATACAGTGTCAACTTAGCTTCATCACTCAGAAAATGTAACTATCACAGACAATTCTAGTCCATGGATGACATTTCTTATCGAATGGGGGGGGGGGGGGGCAAAATCTTATGGTATAATATATTGACCCCCCCCCCCCCACCCCCCTCCAACAAATATTCAAGAATGGTATTTTGTAAATGGAATCCAGTGACAACTTAGCTTCATCACACAAAACATTTACATATCACAGACAATACTATTCCGTGGTTGACATTTCTTTTTAATGGGGTGGGGGTCATTATATTATGGTATAATATATTGACCCCCCCTCCATGATATAAAAGAACGGCAATTTCAAAGCAGAATCCAATTACAGCTTTGCTTTATCATTTCGACCATTTATAGATCTTTGATGACACAATATCAATGTTGATAGCTCAAATTAAGTTTGGGTGGGTAGGGGGGTCAATATATAATGGTATAATATTTTGACCCCCCTCCATATTTAGTAAAATTTAACAAAACAATTTTAGAAGATTGTTTCTATGCCGTTTTGATAAATAAACCATAATTAGATATATTACATCATTCTTTTTAGAAGTTAGTAGGGGGGGTCAAAATATTATAGGGGGGGTCAAAATATTACAGTAATATATTGACCCGCGGGTCAATATATTATGGGGGTCAAAATATTATCTCACACCGGTATTGACACAAACCCCACTTTTCAGTCGTGATGTGCCTTAGCAGACAGGTTGATTCTTTAGTATCACGCCTGCGCAGATAATGCAAGTTGGCCAACATCTTTAGCAAGTGGAAAAATAATCAGCTGCTATTTTAAGCAAGCTGGTAATATAAAAACTTTTAAATTTGATTGCTGCATATAAAAAGAAAAAGAATAAAAGCAAGGCTGTATCATCAATATATTTTATTACTTTTATTTGGGATAAATACAGCACAAGGCTCTTCAACAAGAAGAAAAAACAAAAAAACAACCTTAAAGAGCAAAAACATCAATTAA
Organism: Loripinus fragilis; assembly: GCA_964019695.1. NCBI lineage: Eukaryota > Metazoa > Mollusca > Bivalvia > Lucinida > Lucinidae > Loripinus > Loripinus fragilis. Next base: position 46,773,176 of record OZ026526.1, read on the forward strand.
TATCTTTTATATCTAAACTTGAGGAATACAAATGATAATTTCATCCTAATTCGATATCGCTATTATCCATCTGAAAAATCTCATCAATACTACCATATTTGACATAATAAATGCACTTTGTACATATCTTTTTCCCAACTTTGGAAACAGTAGATCCAGATCGGTTGGCTTCTGATGACGCCAGCTGATCAGGATCCACCGTTTTTGATCCCATAATGATAAACTGCACTACTGGGTGTACTGTAAATTCAGAAATTTTCGCGAGAATTATGTTTTTTTTTCGCAAATAGCGTTAAAAGACACAGTTGTGACCTTAAAAATTCACGACCAGAGCATGATTTCCCTATATTAGTAAACGACAGAGTGATTTCGCCATTTCGCTAGGGTTTAATTTTCACGAAACTTCACCAAAATAAAGCCCTCAAGAAAATTTCAGAATTCACAGTAAATCAGTTGATATAGCAATCACAACTAAAATGGTGTGACCTATCAGTATTATCTCCCTTGTTGAAGACAGTTATTTCTTACCAAGAGAACAAAAAAGTTTATATCAAAACACAACAGAAATTTTACTTGCATAGTCTAAACCAATATTCTAGCATAGCAAAGAAAAGCGAGCGAGTTTGATTCAAGCCTTCAATGCCATTTTCAACAATTTAATGGTCATATAGAAGAGAATGTGTCTGGATACTTGGCACAAAAAAAATGCATTGCAAGCCCAGTTGAGGTTGTACTGTCAACCTCGCAGTCCAAAGAGGTGCGCAGCAGTAAAAGTCTAGGCTACACAGGCATGTGCAAGTGAATGTGAAAATATAATGTTAAGACCAACACTTAGTCCATGTCCTGCTGAACGTACAGTGTAGTTTAAGAAATATTTGCGCTCGCAGTGATTTGTTGCTTGATTTGTCACTGGCTGGAGGTCAAGTGTTAATGTGAATAAATCACGAGCCCAAAGCACAAGTGATTTATCCACTTATGACTGACCAACAGACAGTGATATATTGAGCAACAAATCACTGCCAGTGCGAATTTATTTCGATTCTAACATACAGAGAGATTAAAAATATGAAGGAATCCTTCAGAGTCTATTAGGTTTCCGCCATCTTGGACAGTGTTAGAATTTCCGGTAACTCTTGTTTGGACTGCAACGTGTATTTTTACGTATGTTTGAATGTCCATCAGTTGTAAAAACAATGTTACGCCATCTGTTGTCAATGTTACAAGGCTGTATATTGCCATGAAAATCAAACTGGCGACCGAATAACGTCACGCCAGTCCGTGCAGTTATTCATCAGCCAATAAATCACTGAATTTAACTATTGGCTACATAAGCGATCAGTGTTTGAACCCTTTATAACACAGCCCATTATAACACGGATTTAGATAAAACAAGGTCATGTTATGGCTCCCAAATTTTTTTCCATAAGATTTTACAAGGAATTATAGGAATACGACCATGAAATGGTCATTTTCCTATAATTCCTTTGTAAAATTGCCCCTAAAAAATATATCATGATCGCTTATAACAATGCCCTTTCCTATGGACCCCAAATATAGCAATTTATAAAGGTACCTCACTGTACTATTATAGCCATTCACAAAACCTAACCAATTTGCTGGTACAGTTGACCCTCTTTATAACGACACTGTTTGTTCCAAGCTATCTTTGACGTTAAAGTGAATTTGCTGTTATAAAGAATTTCTGACTATTACCTGATTTCAACATAATAATCATTTGGTGGAAGAAAATATTGCACAAATGAATTAAAATGCTATTATTCCAAATGTATACATTAGTTCAATTTCATATTGCATCAAAATGCACAAAGCTTCCCACTTATCAAGTGAGACAGAGACATGTTCATGCAAAATACCTTGTTCTGAACACAAAATTGTCTGACACATGGTAACAATTCTGTAATAATGAATATATTTTCCATAAGAATTGTATATCTGTTCCCAGAAGTTACTGTTGGTGTCGTTAAGTGAATATTCTGTTATAAAGAGGGAATTTTAATGGCAACAGATCCGTTCCCAGCAATTTTATGTCGAATATTGAATATTCTGTTATAAAGAGTGACGTTATAAAGAGTTTTGACTGTACAAATCTATGTTTTACCATGGATTTACAGACAGAATAAGAATACAGTGTGGATCTAGACTTGTGCAGTTGTTTCAGTTATGTTTTATCATGATCACACTAATATTATATATAAATGTATAAATTTTCTCTCCTAAATACTCTAATGAAAGCTAAAACTTAAACAGTATGTAAATGTTTCTGCTATAAGAGAGGATAATATCTTCTTAGAGATATTGATTTTAGGCATATTTCTACTGTTTGGATGATTTCCAGTCCAAGTGTGGTTCCTGATCAGCTGGCTTCTATGCCAGCTGATCTAAAATCTACTCTCATTATCTGAAAAGGATGTATCTTAAATCAGTAGAACAAGGGTAAACACTGCTATAGTTTGTACACGGTCGTAGTAGAGCTGTGTAGTTCAGGTCACATTCCGTTACTGTATTCACTGGATTGGACAAATACAGAATTTTCTTTTATATTTCTGACAGTAAATCTGTTTCGTTACTCTAATATGATCGGGTGATAATTATACAATGTAAATTTTCATGCTTTACTACTACAGCTAGCTCTAATTAGCCAAACAATAATCTTAGCATTTCAATATAATTTTACTAACAAACGTTTCCTAAACAAACTTATAAAAATTCTTGAACAAATCCAGTTGATTGCCAGATGAGATGGATATAGTGACAGGGTAGAATATAAGAATCTATCATGAGTATGAGAGTGGGATAGAAAAATTCGTCCTGAGGATCACCGATTGGAATCACGAGGCTTGCCGAGTGATGACAAACGGTGATCGCCAGGGACGGATTTTTCTATCCCACCCTCACACAAACTATGGCTTCTTTTTCTTGCTCACCACTAAATACCTCATTTTATATTGAGAAAAAAACATGAAAAAGACTTCCAGAAAATCCTGAATTCACTGAAATGCGGCATGATGACGTCATGTTAACATTACAATGTCATCACGGATCGATGTGCCGCTGTTCCTTATTTATCTTTCCCACGGGCTGGTACGGGTATGTCATTGGGGTCTACACTGTTTGCCAAATCTAAAATGATCTTCGGAGAAAGAAATAAAATTTTACACGTATTTGAAAATTTTACCCTGTGATTCCTCAACAAATACAATTGGCCATCAAGGTTATTGTATCAAACCAGAAGGAAGATTGGAAGAATCCATTAAAGGGCTAAGGTGTCCTCATATTAAAGGTTAATAGGTATGATCTAGGTTTATACTTCTGGCAAGTATGTGCCTAAATGTCTAAATATTCAAGTAAATATACTATGTGACATGAATGAAGAACATTATATGGGTCTTGTCGCAAGAAAACCTGTCTTTGGGGTTTCAGACAAAGCGAGACTCAAAACAGTCTCCTCAGCTACAGAGACTAGGTAGAATATTGAAATTACACTCAAAGCATGTCTAGATATGAAGCTTTCCAATAAGCCAATAACAAAGGTGCTTATCAGACTGTGTGGATGCGCAGGCTCGTCTGCGCCTTTGTTGTTCGCAAACCTCCGAAGACAGGTTTTCACGCGTCGAGGCCCATATAATCATTCCAACATAATATAAGAATCTATCATGAGTGTGAGGGTGGGATAGAAAAATCTGTCTCGAGAATCGCCGTTTGGCATCGCAAGGCTTGCCGAGTGATGACAAACGGTGATCCAGAGGGACAGATTTGTCTATCCTACCCTCACATGAATAATGGAGTCTTTTTCTTGCTCTCCACTGCTTACAGTTATCTAGTTTAAAAGAAGCTTCCAGAAATCCCTGAATACGCTAAGATGCAATTTCACATAATGACGTAACTTGATGTCCTGGGTAATATAGCATGGGTAAAGATAAGATTTTCTATCCCAGGGTAAAATCTGATATCCTTATCCAGTGTGCAAGAATTCAAAATATGTATTACATAATATACATTTCATGCCTGTTAGTAGTATAGTTAAAACTATTACCCCGAGGTGCCATGGACAACCTGTTGCAATATTGCACTAGGTCAAAGGCCCAGTGCAATAGTGCATCAAGTCGGCCACAGTACCGAGGGATAATAGTTTGACTATACTACAAAGAGGCATTATCCAACCCATTTGATGATATACTTTTGAGCAGCGTTCCTTGAATGGAGTTAAATTTAACGCATTGCTGTAGATGATGTGCTTTTGATGCAAAACAGAAAATTTCACGCAATCTGCTCAATTTTGGTCTCAAAATGTTACGCTTGTTCTAACTAAGAAAATGAGTACCCGCACTTTATGTTTCTGACCATAAACAACAAAGTTATTGGCGTTTAAAGTTGGAAAACTATGTCTAATTTCCTCTATTGTTGCATAGTCTCCTTACATATTAAAACCAACCGTACGGGCATCGTCGTTATGCATACCGTGAAGCACCCGTGTAACTTAAACAGCGAAGCGGGAAACTAGCCCCCAGTCAATATCAAAAACTATTGCCCAGGCAATTGTTCAGTGATTCATAAGATAGCAAAAATAGACAATTACTCAGTATATAGACGGTTGGGTAATAATGAGTAACCAGAGGTTAGATTGTCTACATTTTTTTCCAGTGGAATATCCTCTATTAAAATATTTCTATAATAAATTTTTTTTCCCGAACAAGGGTGGAATTTTATGCACATTTTAATATAGCACTTTCTTATCTCAAAACTCGCTTAAAAATAAACAAAACTGTCTAAATATATTGCCACATGAGGAAGTTAAAATGGATGGTTTTCCTCAGATTGAGTATGATTCTAATCTTTTGAACACAAAGTACCTCATAAAAAGGTCTATGGAAACAGTGCAGACAAGGATCAGTCTAAGGATCCTAAGGATCAGTCTGATCAGAGTCTTCATAGTTTGCCATTATGCAAAGCCTCAGAAATATAAAATCAAAATTTTAGTTGATAGCAGTAAATGAAGTGTTCAAAATTTAAGAACACCTACTGTATAAAGCAAGTGTATTTAGATCAGCAGCATATAATACAAAATAGTTTGGGTGGTCACTCATGCAATGTTTGGGTATCACAGTTTACATTGGTGAAAGTTCAAAATTTCCAAAATCCTGAATTTTCGAAACTTCAATCTTAAAATTTGCAGTATGCCTACTAAATATCCACAATTTCAAGATTAAATGGTCAATTGCCCTTAGACAGACGGAAAACAAATCAGAAAAGCTAAAATAATCTCCTTAATTCAGGGTTTTGAGGATGGAAAGTCATCCTCAAAACCCTGAATTCAGGAATAATCCTGACCACTTTCACCCATGAGTTTAAAACTGAAAAATAATAAGCGTTTCGTGCCTTGATTTATTTATACAAATAATAATTGAGCCGGGACATGTGATTTCCAACAATGTGGCATTTCGACAATTGTAGACTCAGACGAGCCTGTGCAGCCTCCTGTTAAGCTTAGAAACTACAAATGCTGTTCAGTTGGTAGCTTAACTGTCATAGAATATTCAAGTGACTAGCATCAGACTACGCATATGCTCAGGCTGGTCTGAGTCTTGCTGGTCGCCCATACCACATTGTTTGAAATCTCATGTCGCGGCTCAATTCTGGTTAACTCAATTTGTATGGGAAAAGAGATTTCACTCCTGAGTTATCTATACAGTGCAGTCCCTTTATAACACACCTCATTATAACACACATTTGGATATAATACATGTTGTGGCTCCCAAATTATTTTTACCATGGAATTTTGGAAAGGAATTATAGGAAAATTATCATGGTTATTTTGCTATTACTTCTATGTAAAATTGTCCCTTTAAAACAAGATTCACATATTACAGGGTCAATTCCAATGGACCCCAGAGCATTACAAAGGGACTGCATTGTAGATTGAGCTTCTAAAGGTTGTATGAGCAAAAAAAAGACCCCGAAAACAAGAGCACACGAGATTTTGGTACTTATTTCTACAGCCATTCGCATGAAAAATTACCCAGCATGCAAAGAGTTACAGTAAATAGGATACAGAATTTAATGCTGATGTTTTCCAAATTTACTAGCAGCTACATAACTCTTTGCATGCTGGGTAATTTTTCAGGATTTTTTGTCGTCTGCTGACTTTTTTTCAAAATTAACTTTTTCAATAAATTCTTTCAGGAACACTATCAGTGTCAAACAGTTTGGATCCAGATCAGGCATAACATTCTGTCATGCCTGATCTGGGTCCGAATTGTTTGCAAAGATCAGAAACAGACGAAAAGATTCTCTGCTGACACGCAAAGTGTTACGTGTCAATATTCACGCTCTATATGCAGGCCCTGATGATTGTGTGAACACTTATTTTATTTGGCAAAAATTGCATATTGAGATTTAATAGACTACAGTAAGTCTGACCCCTAAATGTGAAAATATCTAATAATGCTATTGGATGCCTCAATATTATAACATTTAACCACATAATGTAATAAAGCACCTTGGATTTTAAAAGATAGCTTTGGGAACACATTTACCCTTTTCCTGCCAGCCAAGACTTATGTCATCTGCTCCTCTCATCTGCTTATGTTCTTGGGTAGCCTATATTGCAAACAATATGGACCCAGATCAGACTGCAGTCTGATCTGGGTTCATAGTGTTTGGTCCTATGATAAAATCTAGTCTGAAGATAACTTGAGTAAAAAAGCAGCAGACATAAAAAGCAGACTTTCAGGGCAAAAAAATATTGGTGGAATAAGAGGTAAAGAATTACCCTAGTATCAATTCTGGACTACATGTGATTCATCCTTGTTATCAATAAATCATTTGCTGATACAAGCAAACAAATAGTCCATAATCTGAGGGACTATTTTGTCTGTGCATGTTTTTCCTGTCCGAGTAATTTGGTCCTGGCACTCAAACTAAGAGAGTTGAAACTTTTGTGGTTAAATGTTTGTAGAAGTTATGTCTGCCCTAATAATTTCATGTTTATGGGTTCGACAACTTAACAATCCATGGCCTTTCATGAAAATAAGAGGGTTGTCCCAGAAAGTCGTAGACTTTTTATGTTACAAGAAAACTACACAGTGTATTGCAATCGAATTTTACTTGTGAACTCTTCCATCATTTCTGCATTATCATGCAAAATTTGAAGGAAAAATATCTGATAATGAAGTTCGTGCACTCATTTTACCAGCTATAGGTCTGGCCCACCGGCGCACGCCATTTGAATTACTAAGGACGTCGGAAAGTGTACAATTATAACTAGCATGGTTGTGTGCGCAAGCATCTTCCAATAATAAATGTGGAATGCATCTTGCAGATGTCTGTGCCATTTTCAAGTCTGATTTTAATATCTTATGCACCGTAGGGTTCCCTCAACCTGTCCTTTCAGCCAGGTAGCGCACCTTTTGTCTTCTGTCCTTGCTGGCGACCGATTCGACTTTCGTACCTTCGCCAGTATTTCTAAGTGGAGGTCGCCCCATGTGCTCGTCTGCAGGTTTCCCCTCGCGATATCGCGAAAATAATTTGTATACTAAAGCATGTGATACATTCAGGTGGCATTCGTCTTGTTTTACTTAGTTTAAAGTATCAAGTGATGTCATTCTGGAGTCAAAACAAACTTGTATTAACGTCCGCTGCTCCGCCCTTACGTAAGACGTCGCCATTCTTTCAACGCTCAAGCTCACCCCTACTTGTTTTGATCATATGCCGTCAGTTCGTAAATTATGCAATCGCTTTAAAACTTTGTGACAATACGCAAGATTTAATAACGTTTCCTCCAATATGAATGATTAACGAGTATCATTTCTAGTTTCAATACAACCACTTATCAAAAATGAAATATACCATTTTATTTCTTTCATTTTTTGCGTGCGCCGGTAATGCGTACCTTGCCGAGATAGAATGACCATAAAATGATTCCTTTTAATTTTGGTTGTCATTATTACACTCAAAATGTTAAAAATAGATAGTTCAATATTTCTACAAAATATAAACATGCTCACGCGTCAACTTTTCTTGCTGTTTGAAAAGTCTACGACTTTCTGGGACAACCCTCGTACATGTACATGTACCATTAGATAAACAATTATACCGGTATTTGATAGACTAGGATTACACAAATGGCCTTTTTACAAACTTGACATGGAATTATTATGTGAATGGATGGATTTATGAGTATATAATCAATCATATCTTGAGGCAAAGCACTCATGAAATTTAATGAAACATATATTTTTTAATGTTGGAACACAGGTTAAAACAAGCAAAACTGCTGAAACACATATCTTTCCAAGTCATTGAAAGAAAGATATTGAAGGCCAGAATTTTTTTTTTTATCGTTGATTTACGAACCCTCCTACTGTAATTTTCTGGAAAGTAGAAAAAACGATTTGAGCCGCGACATGAGATTTCGAACAATGTGGTATGTGCGAACAGCAAAGTCTCAGATCAGCCTGCGCTTACTGGCAGTCTGATCAGAGCCTTTGCTAGTTGCTTGAATATTAGCAACTAACCAAACATCATTTGTAGTTTCTAAGCTTAAAAGGAGGCTGGACAGGCTCGTATGAGTCTGCATTTGTTGAAATGCCACATTGTTGGAAATCACATGTCGCATCTCATTATTATGTTTAAATTGATGTATAAGAAAATAATAACAATTTTACACTTATCTTGACCTATGAAAGCGTACAAAACTGGCTTACCCGCTTTATACATGGGTCCAGATAAGCCGCAAATTTGAGCATAAAATTGTTTTTCCTTTTAAAATGAAGTCTTATCATATGTTATTGGTGTTCAAAAGGACAGTCTCAAAGACATGGTTCTTTTGTCAGAATACCAACCTCATATGTTTGGCTGAGAAATAGAGAGGTTATTCTGAAATACGGAAACTGTTCTAAAATTTCAAACACTTTTCACTTTTTTGTTCTTAAATAAAATGATGGTTTTCAGGGATACTTGTCAGAATAGTAAACAGCAATGACCCTGATCTGAAGCAGTCTGATCTGGGTTTTGAAGCAGTCTGATCTGGGTCACCAGTGTTTGTCTAGGCCTCTTTGACAGGCAACTAGTGTTCATAATTGTAGAACATTTACGGTACATGTCAATTTTATCAAAAACCATGATATAAGAACTAAAGCATACGCATAAACACAAGGCGTAATTACCGACTATAGCTAAACATAAAGATGAAATGAAAATTCAGGCTTAAAGAAAGGGCATTGACTCCATAGGAAAGCAAAAAATTGCATTTCAAGGTTCAAAAGGAGACTTATTCAATATCTGTTCCAATTTCACTTATCAAAAGTCACTTATACAGCTTTATTAAACAAATGAAATCGGATATAAATCAGTCTAAAACCCAACATTATAAATCTATTCAAAAATAGATAAAGAGAGCCCTCGAAACAGAAGTTAAGCTGCTATTCTTGAGAAGTTTTGGTTTGAATTAAGTATTTCCCCTTGTTCTATACATTTCATCTGGAAAGAAGGTCCCACCATACATGAGCAGGGATTTTCCTACCTTCCTGAAGTCGGGGCCAGGGGCCTGTTAAATTTTGGAAAAAAGCATTTGGACTATCCAAATTGGGAAAATTTGATGCAGTCTTAAAGAACTGGATTGCAATTTTTAATGGATTAAAAACCATATAAGAAATTGGCAGTGTATTTAGGATTTGTTGCTTTAATTGCCCTTCATAACAATTCATCAAGATGTAGGACTAAGAATTTTGGAATGATATACATCATTTTGGGGAGTTTTTACTCATTTTGGAATTGGGAAGGGGTCGATATTTGGCCCCAAATCAGGCCTAGGAAAATCTCTGACGAAGCTTGAGCCCTACCCTATAGGAATTAAATGGGCCTCAATGGGAAAAAATCTGATTTTGTTGCATGCCAGCAACAAGGGTGCAGAGCAGCCTGCATAACCATTTGATCCGATCAGTTATTCACCCATTGCAAAGTATAATATACAAACTAATTTCATGCTAATTTTTAACATTCTAGCTAGTCTCTGTAGTTGAGCAGGCTGGCTATAGCACGACTTTGATCGAAACTCCGAAGACAGGTTTTCTGGCATCAAAACCCAAATATTACTGGTCATAATCATACATTTGTCAGATATTTACCATCCGTTATTAATAGCAAATGCATCATATGATATGGTCCTCGACGTGACAAAACCTGTCTTAGGGGTTTCTGACAAAATGACTGTCAAACCAGTCTCCTCAGCTTCAGAGACTAGCTAGAAAAATGATATATTGCTTGTAGCAACTATAGATTTGGTACTTTCCAAAAAGTGAATAACAAATGCGCTGATCAGTCTTCCTGGATGAGCAGGTTGGTCTGCGCCCTTGTTGTTGGCAGACCCCGAAGACAGGTTTTCTCGCATTAAGGCCCATATAGCAATCATACTACATGTATTTTTATAATACTGGTAAAAAGGTGCCTACAATTATGCTTAACATTAAAATACAAGGGTGTTCTACAATTTCTTATAATAGCACAAATCACTGAATGCTTGTTTAAAGCGACATTAACTTCAAACCACACCAAAAAGTTTCACTCAGATAATGCCAGCGAAAACCCTCTGATTTGGCACATAAAATTTGAGCCCTGACATGAGATTTCCAACAATGTTGTATGTGCAACCAGCAAAGCCTCAGATCAGCCTGCGCATATGTGCAGTCTGATCTGAGCCTTTGCTAGTTGCATGAATATTCTATGATTGTTAAGCTTCTGACTGAACATCATTTGGAGTTCTAAGGTTAAAAGGAGGCTGCATAGGCTGATCTGAGTCTACTCGTGTCAAAATAGCACATTGTTGGAAATCACATGTCGAGGCTCATTTGAGCTTCTGGTGCAGGGGCATAATTCAATTGAGCATAAGAACGGAACACATGAAAATATAAATAAGCCTTTGTTCTTTGTACCTTGTAGAGTAGTTGTAAATGGAGCACAAATGAAAAATCGGGTATGTTTTCAAGTGGACACAGCTAAGCTTGCTTATTGATATCTAAATACAGACAAGCCATATCATGAGATTTTGAACTTACTGTCTATGGTAACACACTAGTGAACTGGAACCTACTTAAACAAATCCACCCTCTATATGGGCCGCGGCGTGAGAAAACCTGTCTTCGGGGGTTTGCGAGCAACAAAGAGGCAGACCAGCCTGCGCATCAGCGCAGTCTGATCAGCTCCTTTGTTATTCGCTTTTGGAAAGTATCGTATGTAATCTTGCTACAGGTGAATTTTCAATTTTCCAGCTAGTCTCTGCAGCTTATGAGACTGGTTTGAAACTTGCTTTTTCGGAAACCCCGAAGACAGGTTTTCTCGCGATGAGGCCCATATATCAAATAGCTATGACTCGGGAGCCTGCAAAGTTTTCCTTTAGAGCCTTCAATGCTCCTTTACACAAAGTATAGAACTAGACAAAGGTCCCGACCAAAAATTAGACCTCTAGCCTCACTGGATAGTTTGGTATAAACATTTAAAATATGGGCCTTGTCGCAAGAAAATCTATCTTTGAATGATGTTCTATCAGTAGATTAATACTCATAGAATACTAAAGAGACTTGCAAAGGCTCTGATCAGACTGTGCGTATGTGCAGGCTGGACTAACCCTTTGCTGATCGCACATTCTACATTGTTGGAAATCTTAATATGTTGCAGCTCAAAGATATTTATATAGAGCGAGTTTCAAACCAGTCTCCTCAGCTACAGAGACTAGCTAGAACATTGAAATTTCATCTGTAGCAAGTTTACATATATTACTTTCCTAAAGTGAATAACAAAGGTGCTGATCAGACTGCGCTGATGCCCAGGCTGGTCTGCACCTGTGTTGTTTGCAAGCCCCCGAAGACAGGTTTTCTCATGACGATGTATATGTTTACTACCAATAATTCATTAGTTTGGCCTATAAGTTTTGTAGAGAAATAAGAAAACATTTTATTTTAAAAATAGACCCTCTTGTCTGGGGTCTTGTTCTAGAAATTAAAATCAATACTATCTATTATCTGTAGTGGTGTCAGTTATCCATCTAATGTATACCCCAATAAATATCAGGCATATCAGGCATACCCCAAAATATTTATGCTTCTAGCATACCCCCAAAAATACTGTACTTTGACCTTGAAAAAGACCCTAGAAACAAAGAAATGACAAAAAATTAGTCCAGTTTATTGATGACCCCAAATATTTATCTACAAAAATCTTCATACCCACAAAAATATTCATTTTTTCTGATCCCCCTCCCACAAATATTGAGATTCAAAATTGAGAACCCCCAAAAACTGGCCAAGCCTATGTGTATGCAAAATATCAGAGTACCCCCCCCCCCCTCCCCCCACACACACCCTGGGGGTAAAGGTACTACAAACATGCTATAAATCCTTCCTTAAACCTGTGTAGTGTTTGGTCCAACCTTATATCTACCACTAAACTTATTGTATGTGGGCAGTGCAGGCTCTATCAAGACAGTCAGTACATCTGCACAGTTATCTGAGCCTTCACTGGTCATGCATGTAATAAGCATTGGGCCAGATAAAAAAAAAAAAAACATTTTAAAACTATTTAATATGAATGAAAACTGGGACCTAGAGCTCTACAGTTATACTGATGATTCAATTGTAAAGATTTACAGTATGGATTAGGACTAGGATGCGGAAACACACAGTTAAACTTAGTTTAATTTTACAAATTTATGTAAAAGATTTACAGCACAGACGAGGACTGGCTCCTGCAATCCCTAAGTTATACTGAGGCCAAATAAAATAATAAAATGTAGTGTGTTTCGGGTAACACGTCTGAAAATTTTAGGTAGGGTAGGCACAAATAACTTTGTTTAATTTTTTTTCAAAAAAAATAAATAATTTTATGCATTTTGAAAGGCATTTTGCCTTTCAAAATGCATAAAATTATATACTTTTTCCCAGAAAACCTAAAAAAGATTTTGGTATGGTCGGGTTACCCTAACCACAGGTATTTTTTTTTATTTGGCGTGATGATTCAAATGTAAAAGATTTACAGTATGGATGAGGACTGGCTCCTGGAATCACAGCTATACTGATGATTCAAATGTAAAAGATTTACTGTATGGATGAGGACTCGTCACTGGTTCATGGAATCTCACAGCTATACTGATGAATCAAATGTAAAAGATTTACAGTATGGATGAGGACTGGCTCCTGGAATCACACAGCTATACTGATGATTCAAATGTAAAAGATTTACTGTATGGATGAGGACTCGTCACTGGTTCATGGAATCTCACAGCTATACTGATGATTCAAATGTAAAAGATTTACAGTATGGACGAGGACTGGTTCACGGAATCCCACAGTTATACTGATGATTCAAATGTAAAGATTTACAGTATGGATGAGGACTGGTTCACGGAATCCCACAGTTATACTGATGATTCAAATGTAAAGATTTACAGTATGGATAGGACTTGTTCATGGAATCATACAGCTATACTGATGATTCAAATGTAAAGATTTACAGTATGGATAGGACTTGTTCATGGAATCATACAGCTATACTGATGATTCAAATGTAAAAGATTTACAGTATGGATAGGACTGGTTCATGGAATCCCACAGTTATACTGATGATTCAAATGTAAAAGATTTACAATATGGATGAGGGCTAGGACCTGGTATCCCACTTGTAGAGGGACCAGGGCTCATAGGGGATGATATCACCGGTGAAGGGGAGAGTGGAGATGTCCTTTGATACCTAAACCCTTCAAAAATGGGAGTGTGAAGACCTTCTATTGTAGCTGGACTAGACGGAGTGGATGGAGCGGAATGCTGATGCTGCGGTCTTAGGCGTTTAAATGAGAATTTCTTAGGCGATACTAAATACTCGGGAGCAATATCGGTAGTTGGTGATTGTGGTGAGGATCCTACACTGAGATTGCGAATCTTAGAAAACAGTTTTTTCGGCCGGATTTTTTTCTTATGAGTATGAGGAGATTTGCCAGATGATGATGCTGCACCTGAGTGGTATTGTTTTGAACCCTGACTGTCACTTGATGGTGATTCTGAACTGAATGTTCCTTCTAATGGCACACAATCCATATCATTTTCATTAGGCCTGAACAGTCCCACCTGATAAGCTACCACTGATGCATGGTCCAACTTGCCTGGTGCCGCTGACATTTTGGATACTATTTCCGAATCTCTTCGAATCTTGTCTTTTTTTGACATTTTTCTTTTCTTATATAATTCTGGATTTTCTAGCACTTTACGTTTTTGATCTGTTAACAAGAGAACATGCTGTGCTAGAGCACTGCACAATTCCTGAGCTGAGCATTCCTCTTCGGTCACCAGCTCAAACTCGTGAACAATTCTCTCCATTTCTTTAAGTGAGTATATATGTCTTTCTTTCGGTTCCATTTCTGGTTTGTCTATTTTGAACATATCTGTTGGTGAGGAAGAGCTTGGATCACTAGAGTCACTCTCTGGAGTATGATCAGTTTCTTCACTGTCTGGACTAGGTTGGATTTTAACGGTTTCCGCCCGAGAAATATCAAGCTTAGCTATAGCGATCTTTGTCACTACGGGATCATAGTTGTCTGATATACCATCAGTTGTGAGAAATGCTATATCTCCTGCATTCACAAAACTTAATCCGTAAGTCATATTATGTAGTTCTGGGTTTGCTCCGTCCACCGGGCCCAGAGCCCCACCAGCATCCCTAATGTCCCTGACCAAGGACACGTCATGAGATCCCTGAGTCACCTCTCTAATGCCTGAAATAAATGGAGGATCTTACATCAGTGCTCATGTTTTATTGAATCTATTAAACGAGTTGAGGAAGAGATAAAATGCGAGGCTTGCCAAGCATTTTATCACTTTTCGCAATGAGTTTAATAAATTCAATAATACAGGAGCATGAATGCTGGATTCTATTTATCAGATGACATCAAAATAAATTAAAACATCACATTTTTGGCGTGAAAATGTCAAGATTTTACCATCTTTTGCGCAACGTTTTAATGGACATCATTATGTTACGTTGCTTAATCTGTAAACCACCAGTGGTTTGTCAACTTTATTGCATGGCGTTATATCACTCCCAGATGCGATGTCATGTGATAACAGAAAAGCTGTATGGCCAAAAATGATACAAATATGTTCTAAAATTTTGAACACTTTATGATATCTGTTTTCAAAGAAAATGTAGGTTATCAGGGCTGGAATTCACAAAATGTTTGTCAGAATAGCAAACAGGGAAGACCCTGATCAGACTGCCAGCACCCTAGATAAGCAGCGTATTTGCGTAAATACGCAATTAAAATCATCAATAAAAGCACCGCAAGCACTGCATAATACCCCGCCACTGCTGGGGGCACCAAAAGTTATTTTGTGAGATATATAATGCCTAAATAGCAACAGAACTGAGATAGACAAGATTAATCAAGGGCAGATAACTCATGAACTGGAAAGGTAAGAGTGACGGTCCTTCGTTGTAATATGTAACCTTTGCTGTTCAACATATCTGTGAAGTTTCATTCAGATATCATAAACAGTAAAAGAAAAACAGGCCAGAAACCATTTTTTAAAGGGAGAAAGGGCAGTAACTCCATCAAAAAAGGTCGGATTTTGCCCATTAACAATCCCATACCACTCATCCCCAATAACAATATGTATGCAAAATTCGAAAAAATTCTGTGCATAAATACTCAAGTTATCGATCGGAAACAGTGAGCACGGACGGATGAAATGAACTACAGGTTAAAAACCAATTCTCAGATCAATCAAGGGTGGATAACTCACAATTTGGAAAGGTAAGAGTGACGATCCTTACCCACAATATGTAACCTTTGATGGTCATGAGCACGGACGGATGAAATGAACTACAGGTCAAAAACCAATTCTCAGATCAATCAAGGGTGGATAACTCACAATCTGGAAAGGTAAGAGTGACGATCCTTACCCACAATATGTAACCTTTGATGGTCAACATATCTGTGAAGTTTCATTCAGATATTCCATTTAGTAAATGAACTACAGGTCAAAAACCATTTTTCAGATCAATCAAGGGCAGATAACTCATGAACTGGAAAGGTAAGAGTGATGGTTCTTTGTCACAGTATATAACCTTTGATGTGAAACATATCTGTAAAGTTTCGTTTAAATATTCCACATAGTAAAGGAACTACGGGTAAAAAACATTTTTTAATTCAATCAAGGGCGGATAACTCACAAACGAGAAAGGTAAGAGTGACGGTTCTTAGTCACAATATGTTACCTTTGATGTGAAACATATCTGTGAAGTTATATTCAGATATTCCATATAGTAAAGGAACAATAGGTCAAAAACCTTTTTTCAGACCTATCAAGGGCAGATAACTCACAAACTGGGAAGGTCAGAGTGACGGTCCTTAGTCACAATATGTAACCTTTGATGTGCAACATATCTGTGAAGTTTCATTCAGATATCATGAACAGTAAAGGAATAACAGGCCAGAAACCATTTTTCCAATACGAAAAAGGGCAGTAACTCCGTTAAAAATGGACAGATTTTGCCCATTAACAATCCCATACCACTCATCGCGATAACAATATGTATGCAAAATTTGAAAAAATTCCGTGAATAAATACTCAAGTTATCGATCGGAAATGGTGAGCACGGACGGACGGACAGACGGACAGACACCGAAGGGTATAACATAATACCTCGCCACTAAAGTGTGGCGGGGTATAAAAAAGCAATTGAAATGATATGTGTGCATACCGAAAAGCAATTCTAACGATCGGTATGCAATTACATGCGATGTCATTGCGTACCATTTGGTCCATTTTGTTTCCATTCAGCTAATAAACAAATGCCAGTCGGGTATTGATTTTATTTTTGCTAGTGAGCGCGCAATATACTCCGCTTTTATGAAAATATCGGTGCCCAGTCAAGCATTTCGCGGAAAAACAAAGTGAAAGTGATGAAAGTGAAACTTTGCAGACTAAGCACGCTCGATTGTCAACTTTGCTTCAGGAGCAATAAAATCCGCGAGTTTGATACTTTAGAAAGGCAGACGATGGGAGTGAATAAATATTCAAGCACATTCCCGATGGCTTCATGCAATAAGAAAAGGTGTAATCACAGAAAAAAAACGTGGCGTAAAAAATATGAAAATACGCAATTGTTTTTGCAAGTACGCAATTGAGGATAACCAGGTTGCGTAAGTACCCAATTGGCCCAAAAGCTTATCTAGGGCGCTGGACAGTCTGATCTGAGTCTAAACTGTTTGTCTAGGCCTTACTTAGTATTAGAAATTTTAGAATATTTCACAGTTACTGTCTGATCTGGGTCTGCCATGTTTGTCCAGGCCTTTTTGGCTGGCAACTAGTATTTGAAATTTTAAAAACATTTACCGTATTACCATATTTGACACTATGGGGATTTCCAACCAGTAAGACTCAAACCAGTCTGTTCAGCTAAACACAACAGCTAGAATAATGGAATGATGCATGCTTAAGTACTATACATTTGTACTTTGCAGTGAGGAAAAAACAAAGGTGCTGATCAGACTGTGTGGATCAAAGGATGGCCCAGCCCTTTGTTGTTCGCACACAGATTTTCTCACATTGAGGCCCATATTTGACTTTATGGGCACAGAGCAGATCTATCACTTTTTTCAAAATTCTAAACCCTCTTTTGAAAACAGTGTTGATCCTGATCAAAAGCCAGCTGATCAGGATACACACTGTTTTGCATCCAAAGGATGAATCCGTATCATTTATAATGATATTGCACCAATGGTTTGAAAGTAAATCAGAAGTTCATTTGGGCCTCGACGAGAGAAAACCTGTCTTTGTTGTTAGCGAACAACAAAGGTGCAGACCAGCCTGCGCATCCACGCAGACTGATCAGCACCTTTGTTAGTCACTTTTTGGAAAGTATCATATCAAACCTTGCTACTGATGAAATTTCAATTTTCTAGCTAGCCTCTGTAGCTGTGGAGACTGATTTTAGTCTCACCCTGTTGGAAACCCTGAAAACAGTTTTGTCACGTCGAGGCCCAAATAGAGTCAGTGCACGCATAAGTTCTAAGTATGCACTTATTTGTCTCATAGAGCATGTGTGTACAGTAAAACCTGTCTTAAGCGGTCACTAAAGAATAGACAAAATGAAAGTCTTAAAGACAAATGGTAGCTTAATAAAGGTTGAACATATTGCAGAATGCTCTCTTGGAGCATTCTGCAATACTTTTGACCTGTATTAAGCAATAATCGGTCTTGAAATCAAATTTCGGTCTTCTTTTTGAGTGGCAACTTAAGACAGATTTTACTGTATAATTGTGCTTTTGTTTACCGTGTCCAAACTGATCCACTTTGATCCCTCTTTCATGCTTTGGATATGATTTTTAAATACATGTATGTACAAACAATAACAGCCCTAAATTATAAATTTAACAACAGAAATGGCATTTTCAACCTATATTTTAATATGTATTTGTCCAATATGAAAAGCCCTATTTGCGGATTATATTCAAGGGATGAACCATATATCTTCTCCATGGAAAATTTATCATTCTCTTTGAAACTTTTATCTTGCCATTTTTGTGGGCAATCCTTCATTAAGACTGTGCGAGGTCCTTTTAAACATTGCAATTTTACTGTGGAAAAAATCTCAAATTTGACGGAAGACATGGCCTGCAGTTTAAAACTTGTTAGCATTTTTTTCAGCTTTACACAGACTGACAGGCCCAGAGATTATAAAACTTTTTTCATGCTCAACTCAACTGAGCATGAAATTTATCATGCTCATAAATGTTCAAATGCCAACAATTGTTGGCATTTTAACATTTATAAACATGATAAATACAAGATCTGAGAGTTTTAAAGCGAGAAAAGTCTTTATTTTTCAGCATTTTAGTTTTTATGAGCAGTTGAAATTGTATGCTCAGTTGAGTTGAGAATGAAAAAAAGGTTTACTACCTTGGTGCCAGGTTTCCATATTGGCACTAACTAATTTGGTTATCCCCTCCTATCAACAAAATTTACTGGTAATCTGTGAGAAGGGATATATTCACACTTATTATCTGAATCTACTTTCCTACCCTGATTATGACTGAACACATATCCGTAACTGTCTCCCACATTGAGACAACACATGGCGTACTGGCTGGAGTTTTTGACAGGACACACCAGGCAGGCACACAGTGTTGTTAGGCCACCCTCTCTGTCTATTATCACTTTATGAGCTTCATCAAACGATGACCGCAGTAGCTCAAATACCTCCTGCAAGATAAAGATTGATGTATATTAACCCTTTACTCCATAACTTTAACTCCTTTTGACGCCTTTGAAATAGTGTGTATTTAAAAATATTATGGAAAATGCTACATTTCCCATAATATTTTCCAAATTATTCAAAATTAACTTAAATCTTTCTTGAATTTTTTCCATGTTGTCTAAAAATAGAAAATGATGTCATGATCTAAAAATAGCATATTTGTCATGAAAATGTCGCTGCTTATCACACCTGCTGGATATGTTCAAATGCACCTCAGAATACCTTTACCATGGAAGCAAACACTATGAACCCAAAGGGAAGAGTCTGATCTGGGTCCATAATGTTTGCAATATACAATGTACATGTATGCTACCAAAATACAGCAAAACCTGTCTTTAGCGGCCACTTAAAAGTAGAAGAAAAAAACCCTCCAAAGTCTGAATGGAAAATGGTAGCTTAATGGAGACCTGTTGAAAGTATTGCAGAATGCTCCCCTTGGAGCATTCTGCAATACTTTTGACCTGCATTAAGAGATAATTGGTATTGAAAACCAATTTTTTTTTTTCTTTTTGAGTGCCCTCTTAAGACAGGTTTCACAGTACAATGTACATATAAGCAGATGAGAGAGCAGACGATAATTGCGGTCAATGGTAGGTAAAGGTCTATAAAGCATCTTCAAGAAATAAGCAGACTCCTGAGATTTTGGTCCTTGTCAAATATGCAATCAGCAAAGGCTTTAGGCAAGTCTGCACATTCTTGCAGTCATTGATCTCAACCACAAATATCTAGGTAAGTAAAGGCTCAGACCTAAATAAAATCTATGGATTTCCCACCCCTTCCAAATACAAAAATGAGCAAAAACTTCCCAAAATGGTGTATTCATTCCCAATTCCTTAGCTCTACATTTTGGTGAAAATTTCATGAAAATCTGAAAAAAAAGAAGCATGAAAATTTGCATACAAATGTGAATGAAAACATGTTTTCATTCACATTTTCATATTATTTTTCATGAGGTTTTATGAAGGGAAATTAAAGCAACATGTATGTTACTGCTTTATACTGCTAATATCTCTACGGTAAATGTTCTAAAATTTCGAACACTCTAAAAGTACGAACACCTAAAATTATCGCCGAAAATAATTTTTAAAACATCCTAAAAAATCGAACACTGACTTTTTTCGGAAAAGTGAATTTCTAAAATTACGAACACACCTTATTTTCCGCGGAAAATCGATGTCCGTTTACCTGTTTGTCCCATCTGTGTTCGGTATACTTCTACCGTACAGCACGTGAGCGGTAGCGGCATTTGGAATGTTCCATTCTACTTAGATTTGTAATCTGGCATGTGGCGTTCTATTTCGCATGCCAGCGCGCGACGTTATACATTATACATTATTCAAGGTCACCAGCATTGACGAACTTGATGCACGGACAAGTTCCTGCAACGATTCCGAAACTGCTTTGACTAACCCTATTGAGTATATGTATCCACCCAAATGGCTGAGATCATTTTTTATTACTGACCAAAGGCCGCGATTCAGCTAATTGCACGTGAATTCATCTTGTCATACCAAGGGTCGCGATTCGCTATCTTAGATACGACGAAACCCTCGCTGGTGAAGATGACGCGAATTATGCACGTTGACAAACGCATATATAGTGTGCTGTGACACGTACTCGTTTTTTTCTCTAAAATACCAGCCCCGAAGAGAGTTAACTTAAGGCTTGAATATGTGTGTTTGCACAATCTCGTCAGGGTCTCGTTCACTATCAAAGTTTAAAGTGGATGAAGACTCTAGCCAAATAAAAATTCTAGACATCTACGTACGTTGACTTTAAAATACTTAAAATACTTGTCAGCGGTTTTCTAAGTACATGTAATAATGGCTATTCCTATCAATCAAAAAAATCAAATTCCTCAAAATGGAACATTTTAACAAACTGTTGAGCCAATCGCGGCGTGTCTGTTTGTCCTCATGAAACTGCACATTGAGGGTCCTACGAGTGCATTACCGGTATAATGTACGCACATACGCACATACATGTACCAAGAAATAAATTGATTGTAGCACGATTCTGCATCTTGATGAATTTATTATTTACATATTTAATTTCATGAAATAAGTCAGCTATGCGAGCAGCGAAGGCTCAGACGAGCCTGCGCACCCGCGGAAAATCGCCAGCGCCTGACATCTCAGAAATCGCTTTATTTACCACACGTCTGTAGATGTATGTACCCCGACTTTGTTACATAAGAAGATCAGCCAGCATACCGCATACGCAGTCTTATCAGCACCTTTGTTTCTAGAACAAAACATTAACATTTTGTCGGGCCAGATCTGGGCCCAAACTGTCCGCTAAAAATTAGTTTGTCACAGCTTCTCGGGGGGGGGGGGGGGGGGGGGGGGGGGGGGGGGGGGGGGGGGGGGGGGGGCTGGGGGGCGGGGTTCAGCACTGCTAATAGTATATCAGCTGCAGACAAAAGGACAGGGTAATGGTTTGCGGACATGTGTTTGAGATCAAAGAAGCCGACTATCAGACCACGTGTTGTTGTTGTTTTAAGACTCGGGTAGCACGCGGTCGCTTTGGGCGCACGAAAGCGGACTTAGCACTCAAAACATAATTGCATAGCTGTGTCTCCTTTTCATGGGTTTGCATGAAAAAAAAATCAATGAACTCGAGCATGAAACGGCGCACTGCATGCATAAAAAACTTGATTTGTGGTACTTGTCTGAATTTTTCCTTTTCTTTGAGATATGAATGTACCACCCAGCGTATCGTACGCATCGGCTCGAAGCCAATATATCATAAATTGAGCCGCGACACAATGTGGCATTTTGACGAGTGTAGACTCAGACGAGCCTGTGCAGCCTCCTTTTAAGCTTGCAAATTCCAAACGATTTTCAGTCAGTAGCTTAACACTCAGATGATATTCAAGCGACTACGTAGCAAAGGCTCTGATCAAACTGTGCATATGCGCAGGCTGATCTGAGGCTTTGCTGATTGTTGGAAATCTCATGTCACGGCTCGATTATATTTTTCCGAGGCATCGGACGCAAAGTCGAACGTTCGCTTACATGATTAATTCTTGGTATCCTGTTTGCCCCTGATTTGATTTGGCAATACGTCGGAGATCTTCTGGATCCAAACTATTTGCAAACTTTGAGAGAGAGAGAGAGAGAGAGAGAGAGAGAGAGAGAGACTAGCGCTTGCATACGAATCTCTTGTAATCTCGAAACATAAGTATCGGTGCTGAAAATGATACTTGGAGATGCTTCTCGTGTGCATCGGCTTTTGCACGACAAAGTCGGATATTCGACAGTATTGATGCTTTGCATGCTTTCAATCGCATGGCCAAATGTTTAAATTGACGAAACAGTCTTTCCTGAATTCCATTCGGATCAGATCTGGATCCGAACTGTTCTTCTTTTTGAAGAGAGAGAGGATCAAAATATCACTAAAAGCGGGCCATCATCGGCTCGCCATCGAAACACCTTTAAATGGCATTTCGCTGGCCCAACGTTGAATGCTGGATTGTTAGTTTTGAGAATTACAGGGGATCTGGTCCAGTATTGCTAAGAAATTCTATATTTTTGTGATTTTTCAGGGGGGGGGGGGGTGGTCCGGACCCCCTGCCCCCCCTCTGGATCCGCGCATGGGACCGGACAATGTATACACTTATTGAGATATACTGAAAACCCATTTTATCGTGCGCATCGGCTTTTGTACGACACTTTGCATACTTTCTATCGCATGCACAAATTTTTAAATTGACTAAACATTCAGTCTTGAATTCCATTCGGATCTGATCTGGATCCAAACCTTTTTTGCAAATGTAAATAGAGAGAGAAAGGGAGAGAGACTGGTACAAGTACATGCACATCCTTTCGGGAAAATCAAAGTGCATCAACAGATCGACAAGTAGAGAGAGAGAGAGAGAGAGAGAGAGAGAGAGATGTGTGTTCTTTTTGAATTTCGTCATTTTTTCAACTCTGACAACTCGTCTACGTATTTCAAAGTTTCGTGTATATCTTTGCAAAAAATTCTGATCGACGAGATTACATTATAAACGGCATTTGCGCAGATGGAGAGCAAGCGAAAGCGTTTTGGTACGAAAGTGTAGCGATTCATCGGTAGTCCGAGGTTAAATAAGTGGACTTTTACAACTTGTAAGTAAATTGAGTGACATAACATGCACGTGCCTGGCTCTCGATTTGGTAATTAACGCACGCGCTGGACAGCTGCAAGAATTCAGCGGCGGTTGAAAAGAAAAATGAGTAGATAGCGCAGAATCATATCGCCGTGTTTTCGACAATTTTCTACCACATTTTTACATGCATATATACCGTTTTTGCTTATGCTAAAGACCACATTCTAAAATTACGAACACTAGCACTTTTTCTGAAACGTAATTTCTAAAATTACGAACAGCGGAAAAAATAATTATTTTTTAGTGTTCGTAATTTTAGAACATTTACCGTATATGGTTTTTAATCCATTTAGAATGGCATTCCAGTTCTTTCAGATTGCATCAAATTTTCCCAAGTTTGATGGTCCAAATGCTCTTTTTCCCAAATTCAACAGGCCCATGGCTCCAACTTCAGAAAGGTAGGAAAATACCTGAAATCTTTACATATGCATGTACATGTTGCCTCACAAAACACCTGAGCTTGTTTGTTTAACCCTTCTCCTGTCAGTCATGACATTTGTCGTCTGCTCTATCATAGGTAGCCTTAATATTGCAAATATTATGTACCAAGATCAGACTTCTTCTTAAAGAGCAGTCTGATCATGGTTCATTGTGTTTGCACCCATGATAAAATCTAGTCTCAAGAGCACCTGAAAATGAATATATACGGTAGTAAAAATTTCAGGACAGAAAATATTGGCGAGATACATGGGTGATAGAATGACTTCATGCATGCTACAAGTACCAATTTCCGTTGAGCATGGTCAAATCATTCTTGCACACCGGATAAGGATATCTTTGTTTGTTTGTTTTATTGCTTTACGTCCCAAGTCAACAGCTATGGTCATTGCGGGACGGTCAGTTCACCTAACCACACTTTTTCCTGGGCAAGTTTGAACAAGCAGTTAACCAGTATTTCGTGCACATACTTTCGCTTGTAACTGACAACAACCCTTCTTGAATGACTCAGCGGAAGGAAGGAGAATGACCGTAGAAATTATTTCATGATCAATCTCCACGAAAGTATGTGACCGGGCCGGGATCGAACTCGCGACCCCTGGATCTGCAGTCAGACTCGCATCTGTTGCCAGACACGTTACCGACTGCGCTACGCGGCCCGGTGGATAAGGATATCTGATATTTTATCCTGGGATAGAAAATCTTATCTTACCCATGTTATCTTACCCAAGCTGTCAAGCAAGCGCTGTACATTGTTTGTATTGGAACAGTCGTACATGGTTGTCAAGTGATGTCATTGTTATGATAAAATGAGTCAATGTTATGCTAAAATGACATCATTATATCATGTCGCATCTCAGCGTATTCAGGAATTTCTGGTAGCCTTTTTTTAAACATAAAACATGATATTTAATGGTGAGCAAGAAAAAAGGAGACGGTTCTTTTGAGCACCCAAAACACATGTTTAAATTGGTGATGAGAAAATAATTGCAATTTTCCCTGAATGTTTTTTTACTTAATATCTTGATCTATGAGAAAATAATACTCATCTGTGGTGATAATCAATACTAACATGTGTGTTTGCTGGCTGTCTGTGCCTCTTGAAAATTCTTTTATTGATGTACATCATGCTGCCATAGAGGGCACTTCTAGCTGCAAGACGAGACTTCTCTCCCCAGTTCACACCGTCAGCAATCAACATCACACAGTTGTTCTCACGAGCACAAATAGCAAAGGCATCTGCCACAGGGTCACCTATATAATAATAAGGGCCATGTCATGAATTTTTGTACTAAACACCAGGGATTTTCCTAGCCCTGATTGGGTGTCGAATATTGGACCCTTCCTAATTCAAAAATAAGCAAAAACTTTCCAAAATAGTATATATCGTTCCGAATTTCTTAGTTCTACTTTTTGGAGAAAATGTCACGAATTAGCAAAGTTACAGATGCATGAAAATTTCCATAAAAATGTGAATGAAAACATGTTTTCATTCACATTTTTATGCAAATGTTCATAAGCTTTTATGATGGGCAATTTGAAAGCATCAAACTTGTTACAGCTCTACATTACTCATTTCTTATTTGGTTTTTAATCCATTTAAAATGGTGGTCCGATTATTTTAGACTGCATGAAGTTTTGATGGTCTTAATGCTTTTTTCACCAAATTCAACAGGCCCCTGGCCCCCGACTTCAGAAAGGTAGGAAAATCCATGAACACAATGTAATACAGGTAGAGTGCATGAGATAAGGTATTTAGGGGATAACTATTCAAATTTTTCATTTGGGGCGGTATATAGTAGAATATACGGTCGAAAATTTGGTTTTATGGGGAATATGTTTATCCCCGTTCTAATACACTTCTGCAGTTTCATCTCAAATTGGAGTGTTACAAGTAGCATAAAACCGCACATCATCCAACAAAATATGAGGTAATTAATGACGTCAAACTATTTCCAACAGTATATCACAGGATATAATGTACAAATATATGACGTTATTCAATCAGACGTCATGTTACATATGTACAATAGTGCATTAGAACGGCCATTGAGGTTATAAAACTTTTTTTCATGCTCAACTCATCTAAGCATGAACTTTCAACTGCTAGTAAAAACTAAAATGCTGAAAAATAAAGATGATGGTATTTAAACATTTATGAGCAGGATAATTTTAACGCTCAGTGGAGTTGAGCATAAAACTGTTTTACAACCTCGGGACCAGAGAAGGCCTAGCTAAGCCAGCGCATCAATAATTGTTATTAACTGATGGATGGACACATGCCAGATGGCCCCTAGAGATAAGATAAGCTCTGCTGTTGGTAGCTTATAAGTTTAATACTTGAAGGCTTAACCATTGTAAGCATAGGTATAGATACGCAAATTTTTGAGTGTAAAATTGTATACATTTTCTTTTCTGATCAGTCTAAACATATGTCTTGAGTGCTCAAAAGAACCATCTCATTGAGATGGTTCTTTTGAGTACCCATATCATATGCTTTGGTTGAGAAATATGAAAAATAGTTTTCAATTACACTCTTTATCTGGAGGCCTGGTAATGTTGGCAAGCAAAATGAGCATCAACCGGTAATGTCCTTTACATGGGCACAATGACCATATCTTATATAGAAAACAGTCAATGACCTCATTGTAATGGGTATGTATACACTGGACAATAGGCTTAAATAAACATAATCAGATAATGATAGGTGTACCTACTGGTCAGTGACATCCTTTATACCCCCTTAACCCTTTACTCCATAGGCTATTTTTAGATGATGACATCATTTTCTAATTTTTTAGACAACATTGAGAAAATTCAGCAAAAATTTAAGTTAAGTTTTGAATACTTTTGAAAATATTATGAAAAAAAATGAGAGCAAATGCTCCATTTACCATAATATTTTCAAATACATATTTCAAAGGCTTCAAAAGGCATCATTATGTAGTAAAGGGTTTAACACAAATGACTATTGCAGCAGACAACAAAATATGAGATAATATCTTTCTTCATTTTAAAGGCCCAAACTCAAAAGTTTTCATTCCAGGACCTTTATATTCAAACTTTGTACATGTATAGTGATTGTTATTGTGTTCACACAATGAAGATGTGCACCTCCGATTTTGTGCACATCCATTGGTCTAGATTGCTATTTTGTGCCTACAACAAAATCCAGGCAATGGCTTTACAGTCAAATAATCAAATAGGTATGTATCAGCTAAAACACTGTAAGAAACAACTTGTTACTTGAACTTACTTTTAATATGAATTCTCAACTTATGTTGAAGATATCACTTGGTATTATTCAAATATTAGGTCACTGTCTAGCCACGGCCTCAACTATCTCTGTTAGCTATACAAGAGACTGAGACATTGCATACCATGTGGCGATACAGTGACCGAATAGCTGATAATATTAAATGAGCAATTAAGATTGCTCAGGCAATTTACAAATAATTTGATGAGTTAATTACATGCATCTGAGCTTAAGGGATTTGTAGAGGATACTAGAAATTCACGTTGGCCCTCTCACAATGAATCAACATGTTAAACTCTGCAAGAGTAATTGAAGAACAGGTGAAATACTATACTGTTTAGGCCAACCTTAAAAATATTTTTGTTTCCCCTTACCTGACCCTGTTTTACCGGTATGGGTCCGTCGGTCGGATTTTTTTTAACTTCTCAAATTGAATACCCATTAAACTTAATTGTATACAATAAAACCTGTCTTAAGAGGCCACACAAAAAAATTGTTTGTTTTTTCAAGACCAATTATCGCATAATGCAGGTCAAAAGTATTGCATTCTGCAATACTTTGGACCTGCATTTAGCACCCATTTGTCTTAACCACCTTTGTTGTGTATATCTTTGAGTGGCCATTTTAGGCAGGTTTACTGTATAGTCCTACTATAGGTAATATAATTAAATACACAAACGATTTGCTAAGATAACACTGTTTACATTGGACAATACTCTTAGTTTGCAATGAAATTTAAAAAAAAATTCTTGAATGAAAATTGAAATAAAATTCTTTGAGTAGGGCCTTTTTTTCAGGGTCGGCCGGGTAAGGGGAAACAAATAAAATTTTAATTTAGGCCTTATGGATATAAAGAGCAGCAATAGCACTAACCTGACATTTTCCCATTGACAGGATGCTGTTCGTACAAGGAGATACAAATGCCATATGCTTTTTGTTCCTTCAAGTTCCAGTGACTGGCTCCAGCTATGTCATTTGTACCTACAATAACATGCATGGGTGAAAATTCTATAACACAAAATGCTTAATACATGTAATATTAACCCAAACAGTATAGATCTAGATCATGAGTTACACTATTTTACACTCTGATGTAACTACATGTAAATACATTTGCACTTATGCATGCTACCCCCTGTTCCCCACTCTGGATCTGCCCCATTTTCGCAAGCCAAGGGTACTAAGTCCACTTCGTTCCTTACGCAAGGAACGAAGTGGACTTAGTACCCTTGGCTTGCGAAGATGGATCTGCCCGGGCAGCATTACCAGTCTACCCTGATAACACCCACAAAGTCAAAACACTAGAAACTAGTAGCCTCACAGGTTACTATATACTTTACAAAAGAAAAACTTACAGTATTACAGTAAATCTTAAAATCTTGGACATCTCTTGATGAAAGGATATGACTTAACTTTTTACAATACATGTAATCATATATTAGTAATAAAACGTGATCAAGAACAATTTCAATCAATACAACTGACCTCAGCTTCACCAACAGTTGACTGTCAAATTAGTTGATTCTTAATCTCAAAGGGCTGGTTAATAAATCTCACTATGGTCAACACTGTAGATACTGATAAATATACGTTTTGCTTGATTTAAGGCCATCCTTAAAAAATTCTTTGTTTGCCATCACTAACTCAAAAAGCCACCTAATTTATGGCCGTTTCAGGGAAATATTTTTTTTATTCCAATTGTAGACATTTTTTTTTTTTTAATATCTTTTTAACAAATCAATACTTATTTACACACCTGGAAAATTATGAGTAGGGTGAGAGCAAACAATTTTTTAAGGATGGCCTAACCAGATTTGCAGTTATGCAGATGGGCTAGATATATCTTGTACAGTGTATCTAATCTAAACACTCCTGTGCTTCCATACTTATGTGTACTGTGTGTGAGCATCTGCTTTGTTGTTTGTTTGTTTGATTTTTTACGTCCCATCAACAATCTTTCAGTTATAAAGGGATGAGTCTTCCTGGGCTGAACCAGTACTAAGCTTGGATTAATGTTCTTACTCAAGGACACAACACAGTGACGCCGGTGAGGCTCGAACACGCGACCCTTCAGTCTCAAGTCAAGCACTCTACCACTGAGCCACTGCGCTCCCTCTGCTTTGTTGTACTGTGGTGCCTAAATTATACATTGTACATGAAACAGAGATGGCATTCATAAAATTATAGTAACATATAGTATCAGATAATTAATTTGCTCCATGTATTATTGGCATTCATGATACTTTCATTCAATGCAGTAGCCAAAAGTTGGTTTTCAGAAAATTTCTCATGGAACAGTACAATGTATACAGCCTTTAAAGCACAGATGTGAGCAGAATTTTTTAAAATTTCAATTTTGTCTTGAAAACAGTGTAGATCAAGGTCCACAATGTGTTTCATCCATACAATGAATCAATATTAACCCTTTGTATACTAATGGATTCTTCCTTCTGGTTGATACACTAAACTTGGGATAGTCCATTGTACATATCTAGGGGTGTCAGGTTATAATTTAAAAAAAAATGCATTGTTTTGTCTAAAATCTTTTTTACCTTTACAAACAGTATAGACCCTGATGAAATGCAGCCTTATGCTGCATTTTATCTGGGTCTTCACTGTTTGCAAAAGTACTTGCTTAGGGGTTTCCCAAAAGGGTTAATAGTACTATATTCCCACTGGATTGACATTACATGTAAATAGTGTAAACATTCCATAAACAAAAAGTACCAAATTTGCCATGTTGGCTTATTACAGGTAGGTTAAATGCTGTATTCTATATTTAACCCTTTGAGGACTGGAAACCCCTAAATGGGTACTATGACAAAGAGTGAAGACCCAGCCAGATCAAATACCACATTAGGCAGCATTTCATATGCTGCATCAGTGATTTTGTGCATCAGTGATTTTGTTACCTGCGCATCCTGCATCTTTTGCACATAATTTTGTCTCTGGGATGCAAAGCTTTTATTTCAGCGAGTCCCAGGATGCAATATTATTGCAGACTTGTCATTAAAAATAGTGTTCTGGACTCATAAGTTTGCAGTTGGACTCATTGATATGGGAAACAGTGAGTTCCAGGACCCATAAGCCCAAAATTGTAAATGAATCACTGCTGCATAAGGCGGCATTGCACCAGGCTCTGCGCACTGAGCAAATCTTCAGAGAAAAAAATACACATAACAATAGAAATTTTTTTTTTTCGAAATTACAACCTTGTTACCTGTAACCCCTTAAGTTATATTGGACCTTCCTGACTTAACTGTGTCAAACTTTATAGAAAATTCCATTGGTCTTAAAATGTTTAAAAATCAAGTGTTTACCATTCTCCTTGTTATCCAAAGCATATGCGAGCCCATCATCAGGTCCAGAATAGCTGGCAAACACCTCATCACTTAAACTACCAATCTCAACAAATGGCAGGTCATCTAATGTCTGGCTGGAGTAAACCTCTGGTCCAAAATGGATACTACCCTTCCTAGAACACAATAGATTAAGCATTACTTCAATTTACCTGCATGTTTGTTTGTTTGTTTAATGGCAACAATTTTAACATCGGGACTTTTCCAGGTTTTTAACTCCTTTTTATATCTTGATTTGCATGTACATGTACTTGGAGATGATACATCGATAAGTTAGGGATCTTTCATGCAAACCAAACATAGATGTTCCTTGATCCATATCAGAACTAAGGGTGAGGTTGGTACTATTAATCATGTTTACCCCCTGCAGTGCCTACTCGAGTGAGGCTTGTACCATTCCAAGTCAAGCATTTTACCACTGAGCCACTGGGCTACTCCTACAGTAAAACCTGTCTTAAGCGGCCACTCAATAAGAAGACCTAAATTGGTTTTCAAGACAGATTATCGCTTAATGCAGGTCAAAAGTATTGCAGAATGCTCCAGGACCAAACAGAAAAAGAGCTGCCATAGGACAGAGTAGCTATAGCTTAAATCACAATGCCTCAGTCATTAATTATTGAAACAGCCCAACCTTGGAGCGACTTTAGAATCTAGCCATCAGCCACTTCATCCGATCCATACATTCAGTAGCTAGATACAAAAGTCGCTGCTGTAAACAAAACCCAAATTATTAAACCCTAACCATCATAATAGAAGTTTAACCTGGTACTTTAATTACTTCTGTGCAGTTGTAGTGGGAGCAAGTGACTATAATATATGGTTTGTTTCATAGACGTATGGAGCAGAAAGCTATTTTCATGCACTTTTCTTGAAACATATTTTTTGACGAGCTGACAAATGTACGTCTTATTTGCGTGTGAAACTAATTCAGATTGCTGCTGCAGTATCTCTAGTCATTAGAAGTAATGTAAAATGTTTGGGTGCAAGACAGTTCACCGACAAGACAATTCGCCGACACCTATTTTGAAGACAGTTCACCGACAGAATTGAAGACAGTTCGTCGACACATTTGAAGACAGTTCGTCGACAAATTTATTCGTATTCAAGGATTTGAAAAACGATTTATTTTTATAAATCAATCGGTATAAACAATGCTTATGACACTTTTCTTCGTAAGTAAATAATTTAGGGAACTATACATGTGATTGATTTTTAGGAGAAACGGACACAAAGCTTCTGATGCCGTACAACCGCGGATAGACTTTATTTCTACAACATTTACAAGATATGAAAGATTTGAGTATCTTTGAACAGTCACGAGGAAATGAAAGATACAAATTTATATGAACATACATGAGGAAAGAAGCATGAAGAGGAAAATGCTTACAAGTTAAATACTTACCGATGCATATATATTCCCTATAATACAACAAAATTTCCAGCAAACATTATCCGTCCGACTTTCAGATAACAGTGTAATATTCGTGTTTAACTGTACTTAGAAGACAAACATGACAACAAAAAAGAGAAAGAAAAAAAGAAACAATTTTATTTCTGATTAAGTCTAACTCCATTATCATCAAATTTAGAATATCAGAGTGAGTAATAGCAATTAGGTCTAATGATTGAGTGGTCACTAATTAATAAACGTTAGTTAATAGTGCAATCAGGCCTAATGAGCGGTACTAAGCTACCAAGCCAGTATTCAATGTTGATGCACCATCGGCTCGCCAGCGAAACACCATTTATATGGCGTTTCGCTGGCGGGCCGATGATGGCCCGCTTATAGTGACAAAAACGTTGTCAAAGTTCGACCACCTCTGCCTCTGGATCCGCTGAAGTACAAAATCGTGTGCGGAAAGGAAATCCGTATCTGATCTAATTTTGTGATGGTATTATCTGCTCAAGACCCTGGTTCATGTATTATTTTATGTGGTCCACCCTTACCAAGAATGTGTTTAACGTGGCAAATAGCGCAGAACCTGATGCCACGCCTCGTTTTTCGGGCAAGCCATCCCTAGATATGCTAAGAATTTAATCTGTATATATTAATTAGGGGAAAACTATATTCAAACATTTCATTTCCGACATTATATCCAACCGTATGCCAAGTTTGAATATGGTTATCCCCATTCTAATGCATTTATGCAGTTTCGTCTCACCATGCAACGAAATGTGAGGTATAAAATCAAACTGTTTCCGACAGTACATAGGCTATATCGCATGATACACTGTCGTAATCTTTTTGAGATTATCTTAACATACGTTGCGTTACAATATCAAGTGCTTTATAATAATTGAGCCACAAGATGAGATTCCCAACAGTGTGGTATGTGCGACCAGCAAAGCATCAGATAAGATTGCGCACATGTCCAGTCTGATCAGGACCTTTGCTTGTCGCTAGAACGAGTGATAGGCTACTGATTCAACATCATTCAGTGTTACTAAGCTTAAAGGGGAGGCTGCGCGGGCTCGTCTGTGTCTGCGCTTGTCAAAATGCCACATTGTTGGAAATCACATGTCAATGATCATTGTTTTTTGTTTTATGTGCTATTTTTGTGTCTCGTCCAATATGAAAAAATCACATTGAAGAAATAATATAATTAAATATGTAAATATTCTAACTGACTTCATTGTTTTATGTCTCCTGTCCAACGGTGAAAATTCCTGAAACTGCTGTATTCAATTATACAAAGTCATGCATGACACACAGTATCCACTAATTTTTTTTTGAATATTAAAATGCGGCTTCGGCTCTATATTGATGGCTCCATATCATTGAAATTTAAACAAGCATATATATGCCATGTCCTATATGGTACATACAGTTGTTCCACTTGTCAGGTCAAAATAAGTTGCAAAATTATTCAGAAATTCTCTGCCTATTACAGACATCTACAGATTAAATAAACATACAACGTACACAAGTATTTGCTAATTTACAATAACCAGCTATGATTAACAGTCACAAGCCATCGTTCATGTAATAACAACGTGCATGGCCAGTTCAGATAAAATCCAATTAGTGCCGAACAATCCCGCAATTACAGTAAATTACTTTGTTTTTGACATTTTAACGGCATCATATCATTTTTTGTACAAAATAAATTCGTTCTCAAACATAAGAATCTCATTTTAATTTGTCGGCGAACTGTCTTCAATTGTGTCGGTGAATTGTCTTCAATTCTGTCGGTGAACTGTCTTCAAAATAGGTGTCGGCGAATTGTCTTGTCGGTGAACTGTCTCGATTCCAAATGTTTAACATCTATTATGATGGTTAGGGTTAGGGTATTGCTTGGTAGCTGCTATATTCAATCTAGCTACTGAAAGAATGGGTCAGATAAGTGGCGGACATATTCTATAGTCGCTCCTCCTTTTTTCTTCAGATACTCAGTTGATCAGATTCTGATCAGTTGATCAGAATCTGATCATTATCGATCTCAGCTGAAAAAAGATAGTTCAAAGACAAAAATCTAACTTACTCCATGATTCAACCACTTTACAGACTGTATCAGGTAATGCAGTTCTGCTTCATCCAAGTTCATTCTTCTCAATGAGTATCAGCAGCATCAAAGATAAATTGATTAGACAACTTGTATCACTGCCAAATTTTTCAGATATTTTTTTTGTTTTTCACCAAAACAATCCTTGCAGCAGCTTGCGTCACTCTACAGGCAATAAAACACTAATTAGTCCACAGGTATTGAGTACAAATAATCTGATCGATTATCAAGAAATGAGTCATAAGAACGAATATTTTGAAAGAATTATCATAATCCATGGAGCTTTTTTCTGGACCGGAAGTACACAAGAAGATTATTCCCCTTTGGCAAGTGCTTGCATGACAAGATTTTTGTAAGTCGGTGCGCAAAAGTTATTTGAAGTTTCTTCTTATCAACTTATCAGAGATTTAATTGGTGATAATTGCTGCCAGCGACGACAAAAAACCATCTGTCCATTATGTTCTAGATTCCTAACGTTTAACACAGAGTGAAAATTTTAAAATTTAAAGTATTTTTGACTGATCCGCGTAATCCAAATGCTTGAACCGGTGTCTTAATAGTAAACATACTCTAAATTTTATCCGGTGATATTTTTAAATGTGTGACTTAAAATTAGTATTTTGCGACTGGGGCCCACTGGTGTCTGAGGGTATAGGCCAAAA
>OZ026526.1:46808066-46823691 GCA_964019695.1 Loripinus fragilis
TGTGTTACTTACATGAATGGCACATGCAACGGCACAAGTTTTTGGGTCCCCGCCTCCTGGGTGGGGCCTTGGGGAGGGGCCAAAAGGTCAAATATCATTAAATCTCAATTACAAAGTCAATTTCAAAGATTTTTTATCTAAACTTTGTGTGTCTTCTCACAAATGAAAGATATAAAACATATTAGACGGGATTTTTATTCTGTCCCCTGGGTCATGCATGCCCCAGGGTTTAGGACTTGGGGGTGCTGGGGGTCAAAAATTTAATGTTATGAACATGGTCATGTGGCATATCAAATTAAAGGGGATGAGCAGCAGACCAGGATACACTGAAAATTCTAACCCTAGGATCAAACTGGTGACCTTGGGACGGGGTCAAAGGATCCAATACCATTAGATATCTTTGAGAGCGTGGGGATTTGCGATGGCGCGCCATCGAATGTGCTCTAGTTTAACTTTGCGTTAAACTTTTACATGACATTGTCATCTGCTGATAACCCTTTTAAACAAATTGGACCAAGATCAGTCTCGACATTCTGTCCGGGCCTGATCGGGATCCAAACTGTTTGTTACTTTAGAGGTTATGACAAAGTTGATCCGATGTATTTTAACTTTGCATTAAACCTTTACATGACATTGTCATCTGCTGATAACCCTTTCAGACAAATTGGACCCAGATCAGGCTGGACATTCTATCCAGACCTGTTTAACCCATTAAAGGTTATGACAAGTTGAAGTTGAACCAATGTATTTTAACTTTGCGTTAAACCTTTACATGACATTGTCATCTGCCGATAACCCTTTCAAACAATTTGGACCCAGATCAGACCCGAAATTCTGTCCGGACCTGATTGGGCTCCAAACTGTTTGACACTTCAGAGGTAATGACTAGTTATAGTTGAACCGATATATTTTAACTTTGCGTTAGACCTTTACCTGACATTGTCATCTGTTGATAACCCTTTCAAACAATTTGAACCCAGATCAAAAATAGTAAATGAGTATGATCAGGAAATACCACAATCACAAACTGCAGACAACCCCGTGGCACCGCGAGGAAGAGCCGCCCAACCACCACGAGACACCAGGAAGACAAATTAAGCAAAGCAATCAGCTCTCTCTTCCCCATCAAGATGATTGCAATACTAAAATGGACACAAAGTAACGCACAACAAAACATAGAACAATTACAGACTCCCACAATGGGAGTAACAATAAACAGAAAGTCAACAACAACAGAACCACCGCCTTAGAACGGACAGCAGCCTAAGCCACCGGGGGGCTTAAATGCATTTTACTGGTACCAAACCTTCGCCCTAGATTCTGCCGTTGTTGAAATACAAAAATGTTCAGCTCGCATGGAGGCCATCTAACTAATGCAATGTATCATCATGGAAAAACACTCTAATCAAATTACTACACCATGATGAAACAAAGAAAAGGGCTCTTGACTCACAGATAGTCAGAGCTAAAGAAAACCTCAAGTTGAGCCACGGTGGGTCCAGCTACAGATAAGCATCAGGCACCAACCCACCGATTAAAGCTTTACGTCAGAGCCGTCATAGAGTCTGAGGCCCGACCCACCGTCGTGCAATTAAAGAGGAAACCATAGCTATAAACCGTGATTGGGTTTATAGGCGCGTTGCTGAAATTCAAATTTTCGAAAAAACTTACCTCATCGTCATAAAGGATGAGACAGGTCTTAAATTCAAGATAAATGACTCTACAACTTTATTTCTGATTGGGTCGTACGCTCAAAAATTGGTAGCATCATATTAAAAAATGGGGAGATAACTCAATGTTTGCAAAAAACGGAAACGTAAAGAACGGTTTTTAAACTGATTTTGTATTGACAAAAAGACGTTCTTTTTCGCAAATTATTTTATTTGATTAAAGTAAGTTTACTGTCATTTATATTTGTATGAGTTTTATTGATTTTCATAAATTCAAACATAGTATTTTGGGGGGATAACTCTTACTACCCTATAAAATTTAATATTTTCCTCTATATTATTCCTTATAATACCGTTATATTTAATCAGAACCCGCAAAACTTCATAATTTCTAAAACAATTGTCTTTTTGCTTTTCAAAAACATGATTTGCCGCATCCTGATATGCCTGACGGCCCAGAAATTTGCTTCTTAAGTTGCCACCCCTGTGTGGAAAAACAGCGTTTTAATGCATTTTTCCAATACACTTGAAACGAGCATATGAGATTCGCTGATTTACTTTTGGAGAAAACTAACATTAGCGTCCTAAATGATGATACATGCCTCAATTAAAGATAAATATATCTGTACTATCAATTTGTGAGGACTGTACGTTAAAATCGAGTATCGTCATTCATGAAATGGGGAAGTAACTCTGGTACTAGAAATAATGTAAAACAAGCATAGATTAGCGTCGTTAAGTACCTCCTTGAAATATTGCTTCTCTGCTTTTTTTTACTTTTACTCACACAAAAGTATATATGTTTGAAATGTCTAGTCTTTCTTTCTTGAATAGTTAAAATAGAATTTCAGAAACAGCAATATGACGCTCTAATTAGATATTTATATTATCTAATTTGCATATTCAAGAATATTAATGAAAACGTAAGTAATGAGAAAAATTGTAGAATAAATTAAGGGGTGTCACCTACAAAATTACCTATATGTCGCTGTTTATCATTCCAGACTAAGAATCGTGGTACCAAATTAAAGTTGAGACATTGACAAAATGACCAACTGAATAGATATACGAATTATCTAATTTGCATACTCATGAATATTAATGAAAACATACGAAATGAGAGAAAATTGGTCGAAAAATTAAGGGGTATATCTACAAAATTGCAACTACACCAGCTGCTAACTATCTTATCCTACAAGATTTGGTACCCAATAAAAGTTGAGACAAATTCATTTGACTAAAATGATTAAATATACGAATTACCTCATTTAAATATTCATGAATATTAATGTAAACGTAAGTATTAAGAAAAAAAAATTGGTAGAAAAATTAAGGGGGTATGCCTACAAAATGTCCTATATGTCTGCTGCGTACTAGCTCAGACTACAAAACTTGGTACCAAATAATAGTTGAGGCATTGCCATTTGACTAAAATGATTAAATATGCGAATTATCTAATTTAAATATTCAAGAATTTTAATGTAAACATAAGACATAAGACAAAATTTGTAGAAAAATAAAGGTGGTATACTTTCAAAATTACCAGTACACTAGCTGCTAACTATCCTATCTTACAAAACCTGGTACCAAATAAAAGATGAGACATAGCCATTTGATCAAAATGATAAAATATACGAATTATCTAATTTAAATATTCATAAATATTAATGAAAGCATAAGATATAAGAGAAAATTGGTAGAAAAATTAAGGTGGTATTCTTTCAAAATTATCTATATATCTACTGCTAACTATCGTAGACTACAAAACTTGGTACTAAATTAAAGCTGAGGCATTGTATTATGATCAAAAGGATTAAATATACGAAGTATCTAATTTAAATATTCATGAATATTAATGTAAATAGTATAAATAAAAAAAAAATCGGTAGAAAAATGAAGGCGGTATACCTACAAAATGTCCTATATGTCTGCTGTTTATGAGACTAGACTATAAAAGTTGGTACCAAATAAAAGTTGAGACTATGCCATTTAACCAAAATTATTAAATATGCGAATTATCTAATTTAAATATTCATGAATATTAATGTAAACATAAGAAATAAGACTAAATTGGTAGAATGTTAAGGGGGTATACCTACAAAATAACATGTACTTCAGCGGCAAACTATCCTAGACTATAAAAATGGTATCCAATAACAGTTGAGACATAATCATTTCACTAAAATGATTAAATATACGAATTCTCTAATTTAAATATTCATGAATATTAATGTAAACATAAGAAACAAGACAAAATTGGTAGAAAAATTAAGGTGGTATACCTACAAAATTAACATGACGCTAGCTGAAAATTATCCTATCTTGCAAAACTTGGTATCAAATAAAAGTTGAGACATAACCATTTGATCAAAATGATAAAATATACGAATTTTATAATTTAAATATTTATGAATATGAATAAAAGCATAAGAAATATGAGAAAATTGATAGAAAAAATAAGGGGGTATAGCTACAAAATTACCTATTTGTCTACTGCCCACTATCGTAGACTGCAAAACTTTGACCAAAATGATTAAATTTACAAATTATCTAATTTGAATATATTCATGAATGTTAATGAATACTTAAGAAATGAGAGGAAATTTGTAGAAAAGCAAGGTGATTTACGTTCAAAATAACCACTAAGTCAGCCGCTAACTATAATTAACTTCAAAACTAGGTACTAAATAAAAGTTGAGAGATTTTCATTTGATGAAAATGATTAAATATACAAATGATCTAATTTAAATACCCATAAATATTAATGTAAACATAAGAAATAAGACAAAAT
Organism: Loripinus fragilis; assembly: GCA_964019695.1. Classification (NCBI taxonomy): domain Eukaryota; kingdom Metazoa; phylum Mollusca; class Bivalvia; order Lucinida; family Lucinidae; genus Loripinus; species Loripinus fragilis. The sequence goes on from OZ026526.1 coordinate 46,812,528, forward strand.
TGGTAGATTAATTAAGGTGGTATCCCTTCCAAATTACCTCTACACCAGCTGCTTACTATCCTAGACTACAAAACTTGGTACCAAATAATAGTTGAGATACAGGTATATGACCCTATGATTATATGTATTCGAAATATCTAATTTTCATATTCACGAATATTAAAGAACACATAAAAAGAATAAGTCAAAAATAGTAGAAAACTAAAGTGGTTTGACCTACAAAATAACCTATATTTCAGCTGCCATATATCCTGGACTACCAACCATGGTACCAAATAAAAGTTAAGATATAGCTCGTTGACCCTATGATGAATATACAAATGATCTCATTTGCTTATTCATGAATGTATAAGAAAACATTAAAAAGAAAGAAGAACACAGAATGATAAAAATTAGTTCTAGGCTTTAATTTGAGAATAGGATAACTAGCAACTGACATATGTGTAATTTTGTAAATACACCCTCTTTGATTTTTCCTCAATTTTCTCTTATTTCTTATATTTTGATTAATATTTATGAGTGAGAATGTTAGAAAATTTGTTAAATGGACAATTTGGTAAACGTGCAGTGATTTGGCATTATTTGGTACCAAGAGTGTTTGCCTAAAAAAATTGCAGCTGAGTTGTAAGTATCTTTTTGGGTACACCCTTTTATTTTTTTACGATTTCCTAATGTATTCATTAATTTTCATGAATATGCAAATTTGCTCACTAGCATGTACTTTACCGCTGAATGAAGCTGCTATGTCTTCCTTTTGTTTTTTATAGTTAGTACTTTAGGATGCGTTTCTGCTGAGATATAAGTAATTTGTAGGGACATACCCAATTGTTTTGAAGCGCATTGTTTGTTGCCATGGAAACCACGCAATTTCACATGGCTCAAATGGGGTTATTTTGAGGGCAATACTTTTACCTATTGAAGGCGGTCCCACAAAACAATTTGACGCCCACGAGAAGTTGTCCTGAGGACGCAAGGCTGGTCGAATTCGACCATTGGGTACTAAGGAATTTAAATGCTTTTACTTATGATATATAGATAGTGTAACACATTTTGTGGGTATTGCTAGGAAGAATGGGCATTATGACGGCAGTTAAATCAAAGCTATTTGTCGATTCTTAAAAATAAATTTCTCGTTTATCACTTTAAAAGCTTGAACCTAGTTCAAAATAGTGCTATGAATGAAAAATTCATTACAATAGCTGGACACTAGATACGCAAAAAGTAAGTGAGTATAAACAGGAAAACCACAATCAGTACTGCAGATCGACCCACGGCATCGTGAGGAAGAGGAACAGAACACTTACAGTCACAAGACACCAGGAAGACAATTAAAGCAAAGCAACTATTATTCTCTTCCTCGTCAAGGTGTTAACAAAAATAGAAAGAACACAAAGAGATGCATAATAAAACAAAGACCAACACAGAACCCCCACAAATATTCTGAGGTACATTAAACAATGAATCAACAACAATGTAAGATTCTGTATGGTTTTGGCGGCCATCTTGAAAACATGCAAATTAGCTCAATAAGACACCATTTCTCAGCTTGCAAACATAGATTTTCGGATTTAGCATACCAAATTAACTTATAGAAATGTGTCAGACCCTTTGTCTTCAGAAAAAAGTTCATACTTGATACTTTTAAAATTTGTATTTCGTGATTCTGTTTACTGCTAGTATAAAGTTATCTCCCCTTTTTTCAATATGACGCTACCAAATTCTGAGTGTGCGACCCCCAAAACATTAAGTATATACATTTATCTTCAATTGAAGTCTAGTTTCATCCTCTAGGACGATGAGGTTAATTTTCTCAAAAGCATCCAGAAACTGCGCCTAATAGTATATCAACTGTATTGTGAAATGCAGGAAAACAGCGTACTTTTCACACGGGGGTAGCAACTTTGCAAGCGAGTTTCCGAGCGGTCAAGCATGTCAGAATGTTGTTAATCATGTTTTTGAATAGCAAATTTATATGTATCTTCGAATTGATCAAGTTTTACGCATGTTTACTAAAAATAACGGTATTATTAGAAACGATATCGAGGGAAAAGTTCTATTTTATAGGGTAGTAAGAGTTATCCCTCATTAGCTATATCTGCAAAGGAAGAAAATGAGCCAAATTTGATTTAAAAATAAATAAAAGTTAAATTGGTTTTAGAAAATAAAATAATTTACGAAAAAATAATATTTTAACGCTGCAAAAAATCGATTCGAAATTCGTACTTCATAATTCCCTTTTTTGCAAGGATAGAGTTATCTCCCCTTTTTTAGATATGACGCTACCAATTTTCGAACGTACGACCCAGTTAAAATTAAAGTAGAGGCATTTAGTTTTGATTTGGGACCGGTTTCATCCTTTATGACGATGAGGTAAGTTTTCTCAAAAAGTAAGCCTTATATGAAATTCAGCAACGCGCCTATTACAACTAGGCATGCAGATTGTCGCATGATATCCAAGTTATATCCAACCCATATATAACGTTTAACTATCTTTTTGAATTGATCACTAAAATTAGGTTTTCCAACAATTCGTTTGAATTTATAGACTAAATCACCATAAAATATAGGTTCTGATATGCCTCGTTGCAGAAGAGTTTTTAACCCAGCCTGACATTCTGTCCAGACCTGATAGGGATCCAAACTGTTTGGCACTTTAGAGGTTATGTCAAGTTGAAGTTGAATCGATGTATTTTAACTTTGGGTTAAACCTTTACCGGGCATTGTCATCTGCTGATAACCTTTTCAAACAATTTGGAACAAGATCAAGCCTGACATTCTGTACCGTCTGAAAATGTCTGGCCTGATCGAGGTCCAAACTGTTCTACACTTTAGTGATATAACAAGTTTAAACTTTGCAAGCATGATGCACCATATTTCGAGCATATCTATAGAGGGCAGTCTGCTGAGATGTAACATGAGATGGTTTGTAGTCATATCTGCAGCTGAGATGGGACATGATGTCTGTCTGTCTGTCTGTCTGTCTGTCTGTCTGTCTGTCTGTCTGTCTGTCTGTCTGTCTGTCTGTCTGTCTGTCTATCTATCTATCTATCTATCTATCTATCTATCTATCTATCTATCTATCTATCTATCTATCTATCAACCCTCTTATGACAGAATGCAGTGCCGGACCTAAGGGGGGGCCTGAGGGGCACGTGCCCCCCCGAAGAGGCTGTGAGTGCCGTAAAAAAATTAAGCTTTGGATTCTAATTTACGCCAAACTTTTTTCTGCTGACGCGTCTCAAACTCCATAAAAACACCACAGGAGGACAGCTGGAGTCCGAATTTGGCTTCCGCAAAAAGATCAGAAGATCGCCGCTAATCTGATGCCCCGGGCTTGTCAAAAATGTCCGAGTTGTTGAGAACACCTAACCGACAGCAGTAGGCGCGATCTCATTTAGCTCTCGGCCAATCAGAACGTCAGACAGCAACTACGTCTTAATTGACAGGACAATCTTACGCCTATGCAAATTTAAGAAGCACGTAGTCGATAAACACTAATTGATTTTAATGTTTTTGAGTGCGTGTAAACAAATCTTCAAAAAGGGGGTGGGGGTGGGGGGGGGGGGGGGGGGGGGGGCACTTATCCCCAGTCCCAAGGCTGTGGGGTTCATTCCGTTGTCACTTCCATTGCAAATCCCATGTAGTCTAGTCGCAAAGTTAATAAGTAATAGCTGTACCCCCCCATTCCCTGAATTAAAAAGAGAGACCCAGTCCCGAGGCTGCTGCCGTGCTGTCCAGGAGGGGGGAGGGGGCGGGAATACTCTGATATTTTCATACATACATAGGTTCCGAACATTTTTTTGGGTTCAAAATTTTGAATTTCAATATTTTTGGAGGTTTTCAGGAAAATGAATATTTTTGGGGGTATGAAAATTTTGTGGATTTGGGGGGGGGGGGGGGGGGGTCATCACTAAATTGGACTATATTTAGGGGTCATTTCTATGCATTTTAGGGTCTTTTCTTAAGGTCAAGGTACAGAATAGGGGATATTTTAGGGGGGTTGTTAAAATTTCAAATACTTTTTTGGGGTGCTTAAAATTCCGGATATTTTTTTTTGGGTGAATGGTAGATGCTGGGCCCGAGCCTACGTATGAAGACAAAATGAGAGTACCCCCACCCCCATGGGCCGCGCTGGGCCTAAGTTATTCGGTTGGGGGTGAATGAAAAAGTACAAAAACAGGAGATAGGAACCTTTGCCCAATTTTTTTTCTTAGGTTAGGACTTAATTGTTTTTCCAGCGTTTATTTTTTCAAATTTTAAGCCCCCACCCTCCCCTTCACCGGGGCTTTGCTGTTTTTCTGAACATTGGGCTGACTCAGACTTGCATTGCAATTGCTGTGCCCCCCCCCCCCACACTCACACACACGGGAACCTTACCAAAGCATCAAGAACATGACAATGAAATGCAACCTACTTAAAATTGAGGTTATAGAATATGGAAAAATGGGCTTCAGAATGGCTTGAAATGCATTCTCAGAGATAGATTTTTTCAAAAATTTCTGGGGGAGCCCCCCCAGACCCCCCTCCAGCCAGGGATGGAGTACTCATACTCATACTTGTACTCGTACTTACTTGAGTACCTTTTTTTCAGTACTTAGCTGTACTCTGTACTTAGCGAAATTCATGAGTACATGTACTTGTACTTACTTAAGTACTGTTACAAAAAACCCTGTACTTATGAGTACATTACGAGTACCACTGAGTACTTTATTAAAATTTAATCAGATAGGGAAAAAAGTTAATTGTTTCCCAGGCCCTACCTCATCTGTTTGAAATGCCTTTCATCTCTGTCTTTTTTCACTTTGAAAAAAAGTGGCCTCATATGTGTTATGAAAAATAAAAAATATGAATAAAAACCTGCCAGTGCCTGCCTCATCTGTTTTTCATAAAAGTGGCTTGTTTACTTTTTTAGCCATACGAGGGATGATCCTAAAGTTCTGATCCTGGCGTGATATCTCTGTAACCAGAAATGCAACATGCCTGAAAATTGTACCAAATAATAATATATTCTTTGTCTATACACCACTTTGACAAGTTTGATGTAACTTGAAGGAGCGGCCAGAAAACTACCCCAAAACAGCCATACCCTCAATGCACTGACCTATCAGGCAGACTGTGCATAAAGGAGACCTCACAATTTAGACAGGGGCAATCTCAGCAATTCATATTTATGGCTGCACAATGTTCATACAGAAGTCAATATGTCCTGTATATTTTGTGAAGTTTCTATATGATCTCGGTTTCCTAGGCCCTTCAATGTATGGCTATGCAACTGTCAGCTATAATCAAATGTTGGACCACTTGAAATTTTGACCGGCCCATACTTCAGTAAAACAGCTGCTTTAAAGATAAAACATATTTTAGGCAATCTTAGATGAGCTGACTTATGTCTGAAGCAATTATGAATAGTCCTTATCGTCGGAGACTGATAGTAACCCACATTAGAAAATTAAAACGAGTCCACAAATAAGGCCAATATTTTGAGGTACACAAATTTGCATGTGTATATCTAAAAACAAGACCCAATCAATTGTCGAAATGTGCATTTTATCGTAAAATGATGCAATATAGGATTAAACTAAGCACAGAGCATCGGTCTGAAACCAATATCAATTTTAAAAAAATATTATTTAAAATCACTCATTTTTTAAATAAAAATTAAAGGTTATACAATATTCCAGTTAAGATTAAGATATTTCGTTATCAAAACAATAGTGGTCTTAAATAATTTGCCGATATTAGGTTTGGCATGGTTGTAGTCCAAATTAATTGACAAAAGAAGAATGTTCTCTGAAATGTAAATTCTGCAATGTACTCAAAATGACGTAGTTGTCAATTTCAATGACGTCATAGCAATTGCGCACTGTGCTTTAAACATTAAATCGACACAACCTGTCGCCATTCTTACTTTTGAATTGACTTTATAAGTAACAAAAACTAAAAAAACATTGCAGTTTTACTTTGTAGTTTTAAATATGCGGGGCTTGAAAGATTCAGGTTCAAATTCTATTATAATTCTATAGCATGAAAACAGGCCAGTGGTATGGAGTGGACCATATATATTGTGCTGTAATTATTTAACGAAACAGTACAGCGAGAAAATACTAGCATCATTATAAAGGTCAACGCTTGTTCGTTTAAATGGTACATGGTATGCCTCTCAAAAATGTCTCTGAACAAAGGTACGAGGCAACGATCAGAACTTTTGGATCATCCCTCGTATCCTAATATTTAGAAAGAGTGAGTTTTACCTATCAAGCTTTTTTAGGTTAGTGTGGCCACATTGACTTCTTTATTAACAATGGACTTAATGAAATGCCTAATGATGCATATAATTGGCCAGGAGCAACACTATTTTGGATTAATACAATGTACTTTCATTAGTATATTGTTGAATTTGTCACACTTGCTGCAAAATAAGACGCTGTATTTACCCCAAATATTGGGACAGATATATACTTGAGCAAACAGTGCACACCCAGATCAGGAGCAGTCTGTTAATGGTCTAAACTGTTTGGCATTTGATCTGCATTCTGACATGTACATGTATGCTTTGGTGAAACATGCTGATCACTTTTTCAGACAATTATGTCAATAATTTTTGGTGTCCACATATTTATGAATAAAAATATCAAGAATAACATAATCCTTAAAACAGAACAGAACAGTTCTCAAGCTCATCAAATAAAGCGCCAAAATCAAAAGCTAGAAGAAAACACTGTAGATTCAGATGAGGCGGCTCGGATCTGCAGAGTTTGCAGAATCAGCTATTGTTTTACTTAGTGCTTAAATGCTTAATTACTTGTATCAGGTTTTATCTATTGAATCTTAGATGTCACTACTATGTATTTGCTTGTAAATATTATAAACATCTGCAGCCTGTTTAGTTATTTAATTTGACTTTGTCTTAAATTTTCATTGCATACTTTATAGTACTCATAGTACTCAGATGTACTCATGAGTACTTTTCTAAAGTACTCAGTACTTACTTGAGTACATTTACAAAATGTGTACTCAGTACTTACTCGAGTACTTTCAAATCAGTCAGTACTCCAGCGAGAGGGGGGTCAACACCTTCTCCTATTCACCCCCGCTCGTGACGCAAGCCGCTTGGTTCAAGCGTTGGACTTTCAGTGCCCCCCAGTAATCAACCCCTCTGGGTCCAGCCCTGGAATGTTTTGAGTTATTATTAATATTATTATTATTATTATTATTATTATTATTATTATTCAGATAAATCGTGCATGCTTAATTTTCTATGCGTGATACTTATCAGTACTGAAATGGTCTTTTGTTGTCTTGTTGCTTAACTGTTTGACATTTAGTGCCTGCCGTGACCGCAAAGATCGATATTTCTGAGTGTTTGTCATTATTATTTGGGAAGCTAAAACCCTGTATTTTCTTGTCTTTCATCGTGTTATGATTGTTGCAACCTATTACAAAGTACGATTTTGCTATTGTTGAAGGTTATCAGGAGGGAAACGCAAAAATCAAAATATCGATAAAAAAAACAAAATGGCGTCGTTGTCATATTCGGCCGCCCTTAAAGACTGTTGCTAACCGGAAGTGCGGTCCTGAGAATACAAACAAGTTTTGATATGACACTGGCTATAAAAGCCCATTTTCTCAAAAAATAAACCCACATTTAACACAGATTCCATAGAGTTGGACGAACCGTTGACGGCCACGGATATGCGCATGCGCGAAAATGACGTCACTTTGGGAATTCCTAAAACCTCCTATATGGCTGAAAAATAAAGTGTCCAGTCACTCTAATTCAGGTCACTGGTTTAAGTCACACATTTACAAATACATCTTCACAAGCGGTGGCTTCGTCGATTTTTCCTTTCAACAAAATCGCAACCCTTGGTTGGGACAAGATGTTTTAGAACGCTCAAACGTTGCATGGAAATGTTGTAAATGCGACAGCATTAATTGTGACACTTTCACTTTTCACAGTTTTGAACTACAGACGTCAAATTCATTTTATCTGTTGACTTTTGAGTCAACTATTGACTCCATTCATTCACAAGTATTCAGCCCTTTGCATACAAGTAGCCCTAGATCAAGAAATTGTAGTAATGTGTCTCCAGGAGTACAACGTTCGTCCAGAAACAAATCCTCCAACACGGAACCCAGTGACTCTCCTTATGATTTACCAAAAAAGTTAAATCTCAGAATTCTAAATGTCAACTGCAGAAGTGTCAAAGAAAACAATTCAGAATTCAAGGCTGCTTTAGAGTATATTAAGCCGGATATTATTTGTGGTACAGAATCTTGGCTACGCGGGAAAAAACCAGGAAAACAATACAACAAAAATGCTATTTTTAATTCTGAAATATTCCCAGACTGTTTTAATGTCTTTAGAAATGACAGAAGCACTAGAGGCGGTGGAGTTTTTGTTGCTGTTCGATCGAACCTCACGGCTGTTGAGTGTGTGGACTTTGTTACGGACTGTGAGATAGATTTGGTCAAAATCAGCCTGAAAGGTAGACAAGAACTGTTTGTAGGATCTTTCTATATGCCGAAACGAAACATGACAGATTTGAACAATTTACGACAATCATTAGAACTTTTGAACAAATCAAAACCTAAACACTTAGTTCTATGTGGAGATTTCAATTGCCCGGACATTGACTGGGATAAACTGTGCGTGAAACATTCAAAAACTACACAGGACAGAAATGAACAACAGTATTTAATTGAAATTGTGTCTGAATTTAACCTTACACAAATGCATAATGAACCAACAAGGGAAGACAACCTATTGGACTTAGTATTTACCACAAACCCATCATTAATTAAATCTACTGCTAACGCGCCAGGGATCTCGGACCATGCTATGGTAGTCACTGATGCAGATATAAAACCACAGTACACATTCAGTAAGCCGAGGAAAATTTTCAAATTTGGGAAAGCGAACTGGGAAGACATCAAGAAATCATGCTCAGATATCTCGGACCATGTTATGGAACAGGCGAAATCATCCTCTATGAACATTGATAAATTATGGAACTATTTCAAAACCAACTTACTGAAAACAGTTGATGAAAATGTACCTTCCAAAATGACGCGTCCAAAGAAATCGTCACCGTGGATAAACAGAAATTTGACTAAACAACTAAAAAAGAAAAGTCGACTTTACCGGAAAGCAAAATCAAGCGGCAAATGGGAAAAATACAGACATTTCTCAAAGGAAGTCAAGAGAAATATTCGTAAAGCTGAATGGAACCATGTGAACAATGTCATAAAGGACAATCTGGAACAAAATAACACCAAGCCACTTTTTAGTTATTGTAAATCCAAAAGACAAGATAACATTGGAATTGCTCCTCTGAAATCCAAAGGAAACCTTCTAACCGATGCTAAAAGTAAAGCAAATGTACTCATTAAACAGTTTGTGTCAGTTTTCACAAGAGACTCGGGTAATGTTACTCCTGAAATTGGTAAACACAGAAATACAAAGACTGCGCCACAGTTAAATATCGACCGGAAAGGAGTTTTGAAAATACTAAAAAATATTAATATTCATAAAGCAATGGGACCAGACGGAATACCGAACATTCTCTTGAAAACGTGTGCAGAGGAAATATCGTATGGATTAAGTGCCATATTCCAGTACTCTTTAGATACAGGAACTCTTCCGCTCGATTGGCGAAATGCAAATGTTACTCCAGTCTTCAAAAAAGGAGATCGACACCTGGCCGAAAATTATAGACCAGTATCTTTAACTTCAGTGTCATGCAAAATAATGGAACATATTATTTGTAGCCATATGCTAAAACATTTTGAAAAACATAACATTTTGACATCATTAAACCATGGATTTAGATCAGGTTATTCCACAGAAACTCAATTGCTAGTTACTATGCAGGACCTACTACAAGCCAATGACAGAAATATCCAGATGGACATTGCAATTTTAGATTTTTCAAAGGCGTTCGATACAGTTCCGCATGACAGATTACTCCAAAAACTGGAAGCTTATGGCATACGGGGAAATCTTCATAAGTGGTTATCTTCATTCCTCAAAGATAGACAGATGAATGTAGTAGTTGAAGGGGAACATTCAGAATCAGCATATGTAGAATCCGGGGTGCCACAAGGGACTGTACTAGGACCTCTGATGTTTTTGTGTCACATTAACGATTTACCAGACTGTGTCAAATCTCAAGTACGATTATTCGCAGACGACTGCCTTATCTACCGTGAAATTAAAACTCAAAAAGACCACCAAATACTCCAAAATGATCTTAAAGAACTTGAAAATTGGGCTGCCAAATGGGGCATGAGATTTAACGCCAAAAAGTGTTATATCCTTAGTATTAGACAGAAATCTTCTCACTTCTATCAGCTTGATGGTGAAATATTACAGCAAGTGGACTCTAATCCATACCTAGGACTCACAATATCAGAGGACTTACAATGGAAAACGCATATAACAAATATTACTAAAAAGGCAAATTCATCACTTGGATTCTTAAGACGTAACCTGAAATACTGTTCTGAGGATTGTAAGAGACTTGCATATATAGCCTTAGTTAGGTCAATACTCGAATATGGTGCTGTTGTTTGGGACCCGTATCAAAGTCGTGACATTATAGCCGTTGAAAAAGTACAAAGACAAGCAGCAAGGTTTATTAAAAATGATTATAAATCAAGATTTGAAGGATGCGTCACGTCAATGTTAGAAGACCTTAAGTTACCAATTTTACAACAACGACGCCTAGAAACAAGACTGGTTATGTTATACAAAGTTGTGCGGGGTATGGTACCAGCAATCAATGCTGACGAGTTCCTCATTCCCATTAGGAATAAGAGAAATATAAAACCTCGAGTACAATCTGACTTCCAAACTACAAATATTGTGGAAAAATTCTCAACTAATCATTCAGAGTGCTTCAAAATACCGGATTCTCACACAGAACAATATAGAAACTCATTCTTTGTTAGAACTGTAAGTGAGTGGAACCAACTGGAAGAGAGTCACATCCGCGCAGAGACAGTTAACAGCTTCAGAGAAGCTGTCCATAAGTGCTACTAACTTTTATAGCGCACACACCGCGGTTGTAGATGCCAGAATTGGATTCTACCGCTAAACAGATACAGATACAGATGTTAAAAATATAACCGGATAAAATTAAGAATACGTTTGCTATCAAGA